>JAVGVS010000105.1:563819-770476 GCA_032718565.1 Distichodus sexfasciatus | reverse complement strand
GTTCAAATTTATAGGGTTAATTGTTCAGAGTTAATGGGTATTAGTGTAGGGAGTTATTTTAACACTTGGAGTGCTGAAAAACCTCTGTGGCCATTGTTGTTTCAAGGAGTCAATAGCCAACACTCTTTTGTAGTTACTTTCTACATCCGTTTTTTTCGCTCTTTTTTGACTGGACACACCTCTACCCAGAAGAAGCCTTGGAGTCAAGATCTATATTAGGTTGATAAGGTAAGAACACCACCTAGCAATTTAAGTCAAAACATTCAAATAATTTGTTTTTTCAGTGTTTTATTTCATATGTTTTTAGTCATGCTGCAGCATCGATGAACACCTGCATGAAAGAGAGGGTAAACAACCATATATCCTTGCTGGTGGCCAAAACCAGAACAGGATTGACACCTTTTACATTGCAGTTGACAAACTACTCCTCCCCTGCCAAGCCACCAGCTCATTAGCTGCTTTTGACCAACTTTTCAAATCTCACTACCAGTGGCGTCGTTAGGCCTATTTTAGGGCGGCTGAAGCCTCCCTAAAATATTCTTAAGCCCCCCTAAATAATTTGGTGTTTTTTTTTAAAGTTTTTTTTTTGTTACTTATTCTATTATTTTTATTTATTTATTTTTTTTTACAAAAATTGCAGACAAATTCAATATAAAGACGCAGGAACATGAGTTTAAATAAATAATAATATAAACCTGTCACTATTCACTTGATCATAAATCTGTTGGTTCCTTTCACTTTACAGTGTTAAGGTAGCGCTTCATTATCCAATCCGTTCCAGTTGTTCACAGGGAACGCCCACATTACTGAAAATCCAGTCCACGTTTTTAGCTTAGTTTAACAGACTGAAATAAAACAACAAATCTATTGGTGGCCTAAGATGTTTAATCTGTCCAAAAAAGTTGAAAAGCAATTTCTCAGTCTTTGTTTTGTGAAATGTTGTGCTCATGCGCTACGTTTGTTCATATCGTGTGCATCTCTTGGGGGCTAAGCCCACCCTGTCCTTAAAACCTAGTGACGCCCCTGGTAAGAACGTAAAAGAACTAGTTTTCACACTGAATGTGATAGAGCTCAGAGCTCAGGAGCGTTACAGTTTTTTGACCGTCACGTAACGCCACGTAAAGTATCTTTGTAGTCTTAGGGATTCTTCTTTTGCTTGTAAAACTTTGAACTGTAGTAAAGAAAAGACAACGAAAGGCAATTCAAGACTCAAGACTCTTTTTGGATACGTGTCGCGTACAAACACGACTCTAGAGCTCGCAGCAAATGAGACGGCGTCGTGCTGCTCTCTCTTCTCTCTCTCTATATATATGTATATGCACTGCAAAAAAAATAAAAATCTGTACAGGTGTAACTGACTTGAATTCAGCATTTTAATCTTGTTACACCATTTTTTGGATTTATTTTCTTGGTAAGACTGAATATGGTTTAGATTATTTGACTTGTTTCAAGAAAATGTATCTTGAGTTATCCTACCTAGGTCATACAACTAATTTTGAGCAGTTTTTTCTTAAAACAACCTACATTGGTGAAGGAGTTGTGTTAACAGGTAGACTGTAAGTATATTTTTACTTGTTTCAAGAGAATTGGAGAAAAAAACTAGTATATTCTGCTTAATTTAAGTTGTGTAGCTTAGTCTTTGAGTATTTTTTTCTTGCTTTAAGAAATCTCAGCAAGTGCAATTTTCTTGCTGCACTGGCAGATAATTTTGCTTGAAATAAGTATTTTTTCCCCAAAAATAGTAATTTTTTCTTATTTTTAAAAAGGCATTTTTTGCAGTGTATCCCTTGTCATTGTCACTAGCCTCTATAACAATGTTCCGTCCTCTGTCCATGAGCCTCTGATTTCTTATGCTTCACCTCACAATCTTTTAATGGTTAAAACATTTGCCTTTGTACTTTGGACTTGGATCCTCATTATTACAGAACTCTAAATGTTTAGACAGGAAATTATTTTCTCTGGCCTGCATGTCTAGACACTACTGGCTGACTCCATTATGTAGCCCCCCATCAAAAAATAAAAAACTATTTGAGCAGTTCTGGGTTGGTGTTCCATTCTTTGTTTTTGAATAGTTTGTAAGAAGTATTTCAATATATAGTGTGAATGATTACATTACATTCTCATTACTGGAACAGAGGTTCTCTCTACCACAGTTGGTCTTAAATTGTAGCGGTGATTGAGAGTGGTGTTGCGGAGGATGAAGAACCTCAGCTTATTTAGCTAAAAATAGAGAAATCATGACTAAACTGTTGGTGTGTGTGTCCTTTAAAAATGTTGCAGAGAATGAGAAGATCAGTCATGGGTACTTCATTCTTTACACTTATTTTCATTTCTACTATAAATGAATGTCCAGTTAATATGTGGTAAGTTGGGATTATTATTGGAGTCCTAAGTTTATTTCCAAGTATTTTATCGCATAAAAGGAATTTTCTAAGACAAATAAAGTAAAAAAATTTTTTACTAATATACATCAATAGCATAACTAAATATGGATTTAACAATGTATACAAACTGAATACAAAGACCTTTGAAGAGAGTGCAAGCCATAGTAAGTCATAGAATTTACCTGAATAGATCACAGAATTAGAAAGAGGTCATGACATGAATGTACAATGTCCAATGGAGTGAAATAAATAACCTTTATAATGTGCTAAAGTGGAAAGCTCACTCATTAGTTTGGAATCCTACTGACTAAAACTTTTCCTTGGATTATGCTGACATCAGTATTTTATGTGAATTTGTGGTTCTGATACCGATAGAACAGGACATGCAGGATCTTTCACCTCACATGTAGTCTGCATGTTTGAAAGAGAAGTGAAAGTCTTAGACAAAACAAGTGTTATTGTCGTCAGTGGTGTTGACTCAGGACCTGACTCTACAGCAGCTTTTTTCTCTTCCTCCTTCGCAACCACACATTTTGTCATGAAAATGTGGGATTTCTTTTGTAATGCTTAAGCAGGCAGACTACAACAGGGGACCTTTCTAACTTGGTTTTTCTCTCCATAGGCTGAGTGCCTCCAAAATCTAAGCTAGTACAAAGTCTGCAACTGACTTTAACTCAACAGAAAGTGCATTTAGTTCAACATCCACTTCTCACTGAAAAGATCCTTAGCTATTTTCTACCATCACTAAAAGACTTTTCCACGGCCAGTGCACTGATGAGAGCTGGAAAGATTGCTGCAGTTCTCCGGCTCAGGCAATCACCTCCTTTCTTGTAGCCATCCAGTTTCCTAACAAACGCACATAACAACTCAAATGACCACATCGCCTTAGTGGAATCCTTTCAAACTCTTTACAGCACATCAATGAGTTTGTGCAACACACACACACACACAGACACACACACAAGGAGATGGTAGAAGACTCAGCATGCTTCCTTTAATCGTTCTGCATCAGTTAGACTGGATTTGGCATTGTGCCCTAATAACAGACTCTGGAGAAACACTATGGTTTATGTTGAGTACTGAATATTATTACTATTAATACCTTAACATTGGGGCTTGTTCGTCAATATTTTTTTTGTTCTTAAGAAAGTGAAGACATAGTATTATATTATACAACTGTAGAAACACAATAACCATCAGAATGGCCCAATGCACTTCACTTTATCCTATATTATGCATATTGTATATGATATTGTTTATGATTTTATATTCAACATATAGAGACTGGAGACTGGATAACCTATGGATTAAAACAGGGCCGCCACTGCTGGGACTATAAGCAAGAGTCACAACCCCTGGTTGCTCCAGGGAGGCTGTTTCTGCCACATAATGAAGGAAAGGATACATAAAATGAAACGCCTTCAAGCTTTTAGAAGAATACTGTCAATGAAAAGCTGATATTTTCAGACAGTTCCCCAGACCTGACCTTGCTTAGCTTTGACTGAGCGCTCTCAGGGTGGTGCGGTGAAGAGAACCCTCTCGTGGTTACAATGTACAGCCAGAATTTATAATATCTGTTCATCCAGCGATTTCTCTAGCCAAATGTGGCTTATTTTACCTAGCGTGCCTGTATAATAAAAAGATTTGAGGAATATAGGTGAACTGTTAGGGAATGCAAGGTGGTGCTGCTTTATTACTTTATACTAAATGTTACATTTATTCAAATGCTGGTTTTTCTTTAATAACTAATTATCCTCATAAAACAGGTACTGATGGTAGAAACATCAGGAATGGAAGTTCTGAGACAACTAACCGTGAAAAAGAGTTCTCAGAGGTCATCTGAGAAATTCCCTGAATAAAGTTGTTTATTTGATCTCAAAATAATTACAATAATAATAGGTTTTTTTTGCATTACTTTTTAGATATTTGCATTAAATTAAAAGGAATAATTTGTTAAAAGTGAAACTGGATTGCATGTCATGGACCGTGTATATGTACAGTATATTAAGGCCGAGCTGCTTCATGTTTATGACATTTGTTGGCGATGATCCAGTGATAAGACACTTGCCTTGAAACCAAGAGGCCATCGGTTCAAATCCAGCTCTATCCTAGCACCAGATAAACATTCAATGTGGTCCTGGGTCTAGGGCTGTCAAGTCTGGGTCTAGATAAGGGTGACACCTTCATGCTGTAAATGTCCTGTGATTTAGATGTTTGCCAAGAACAATGGCTAGATAACATTTTATGTTAATAAGGTAAATACTCATGTGAATGTGTGTCCACGACTACAACACAACCCAACAGTGATGTCGCAATAGCTTATGGGATTGTGTTGGTGACATGCTGGATCACTGGGTTCGGACTGTTCTCAAGAAAAAACCCAGCTCTGGGTCATAACTGAAAGTGAAGTCTGAGTGTGTGAATATCTACTTTTCTAAGTCTGAGTTAAGGCTTGTCTTTAAAGGTGGACTGATGGAGCTTTAGCAAGTGTTTGATGTGCTCACGGAAAGACTTTGAAGAACTTTTATGGATAAGCTACTGCACTGGACAGTGGAAAGAGAACTTATAAACTTATAATTTCAACTTTGCACATAATCATTACAAGCGACTGTTCCCTGCTGATATTTGCCTTGCTTTGAATATCTATCGCTCCTAATTTGACACTGAAGTAATTATGACTACAGACTTATGAGGTGACATTCAATGTGACCTAGCTTTATAGAATTAAAAGGGATGCAGGATCTGTCGTCTGACATCAATTCATCAAAGTCAGGCTGTGTTTGAACTAACCAGCTTGACAAATTCACATTTCTTGACATTTCTCACTTGAGGTAAGCTGGCATCACGACAGCGGTTATCAATGCAGGCTTTGCTGGTCTGTCTTAGCTGTCTTTTTTATGTCTCCCATAAAAAGGGGCAGATATGTGAGCAGGTGACAAAAAATAAAGCCACAGGATGATGATTTTCAGCACCAAACAGACTTTTATTAAGTTAGACTTGACCATTATTGACAAGTGTAATAAGTTTGAACTCCATCATCAAAAGAATAGATATTACAAAAAATCACATCAGAAAATGTTACAGTGCTGACCAGTAAATGAAAATGTGACTCCTTGAGTAGAGCATAGGCCATAACTCATAGGTCCCTGATTGATCAAGAGACAGACTTTTCTGCTGTAGAATAGTAGTTAAGCCATGTAAAGTTTGATGAGATAACAAAAATCCATGACTGACTAAATCTAAACCTGCCTGTAATTCTGCCAAATTCCCAGCTACTCCATGATACAGGTCTTCTGCGTGGAGCTAGTCAACTAGAAAAAACTGAAATATTCATTAATATCCAAAATAGTGCTGTGCTATTAGTGTATTAGCAGTCAACATAACTGAAATCACAAAGACCTGCTTAAATAAATATGATTCAAATGCAGAGAAACAGGTCTAGAGAGAAGAATATGCACATAAAAAGTCATGTTTACAGTGTTAGTCTCTATAGCCATTTACTTTGCAAGGTCATTACAAGCATATTTTTTAGAAGCAATGTCAAAGAACCTCTAGAGTCCCCGAGCAAATAAAACTGCAATCCCTAATGAAACCTCAACCCATTGTGTGGTGAATGACTTTCTACTTTAGCAGTTTCTTGTACATAAGAGATTGGGAAGAAGTTTGCAATATTTAATGTTATTATTTGTTTTTTTTAGTCGCAGCTTTTGCACTGAATAAATATTGTATTGAGCTGCTGAGCTGTTTGAGCAGTATTAAACATGAATTTGTACAGGATTTTCACAAATACTGCTGTGTGAAAATGTCAAAGCAGACTCTGTTAGTTTATTTGACGAACTGATTCATGGATTAGAGAGATCAACACAGGCCGGGACAAACGATGTGGTGATTACTTAAATATCAAAAAAGTAATCTACTAGGTAAAAAAGGTTTGAGAGGCTTCATCTCATAAAAATTGGGTCACCTAGAACTGCAAACAGGTCTTTGTATTGTAATCTCCCGCTGAACCGTATAAATTTGTAAGTACCCTGCATTTTAACACAACAAAGAAAATGTGTAATTATTTGCCTCAAAAATGTATATCACTATGATGATGTGTTCTGTGGGAATTGCTTTTGAATACACAGTGGACTTTTGTGCCTCATTAAAATAGCATTTTCAGACATAAAAGTGTGCATTTGCATATGTGTGCGGTTTGAACAAGAGGATTTCAGGCTTTTCCTTTTAATATTTATTTCATTCATAGTCCTGCTATATGTCAATGCTATGCTAGAATTATGCAGATTTTTATAAAGAAAAGCACTCACTCAAACTCATTAAATAGAAATCACTATCAAGGACACTCATTACACATGGCATCATTGAACTATAGACTGTTTATGAAAATTGACCTCAAACTACAACAACTTTAATCATTTACCCACAGCCTTGAGAGAAAATATTCAAATTGACTGTGTGGACTTGATTCTAAGCTTACAATGTTTGTAGTTGACTTTCAATTTAGTTTCCTAGGATTGAGGAAACAAATGTGTTTGGGTTTAAACCATATCCCTAACTCTTGGACACTAGGCCTGAAGTTCTCTTCAAAGCAGGCAAAGTTTCGATCACTTTTTTGAATTTGCCATTTTGAGTTTCCCAAGCTTTCGGCTCTCAAGGCACAAGTGCTGATTTTAGCTGCTCCATTATTTACAAGTGTGCTTCTGCAGAAGGTTGCGCTTGTAAGCACCTGAATTTATTATTCTGGGCTACTGAAAAATTGGTTGCAAACCATATCAACCATGAACTTTTCAATGTACCATCTACTTATTAATAAAATATAATGTCAAAGAGGGCTTGGAGGTAGAGGGTGTTTAGATTTTCGGCTTGCACAAGTGTCTGGGTAAGTGTTTATTTGCTGTTTCAGGGTTGTACATTTTGATATATACAGACACCGATTCTTGCTTCCATTCCATTTGCATTCACTCCATCCTCCAACTCCACCTCGCAGCTGCCAAGAGAGCTGATGCAATGGTGCAATGTAATGCAATGACTGTGTGGCGCGTGGGCACGATGCCAATTCAACATCAAGCAGAAACATCTGGTAGGTGAAAATTTTAGATGAAAAAATATTACTGGAAAAGTTAAAACATTTAAACACTAGATTCCTTATTGACAAGCTACTGAAAAAATTGTAGCATAATTTTAGTTTTAACAATGCTAACCAAGTACTAACCAGATGTGTGTTTCCCAAAAGCTAATGTATTTCTAACTACTAGTTAGGTATTATACAGTAAGTGTTAATAATGCAACAATGCGGTGAAACAAAATGTACTTTTAAATGGTTGAGTATTTCATTTTAAAGCAAGTACTTCAAGTACAAATTTGACTGTGGGAGGAAACCCACATGAACACGGGGAGAGCATGCAAACTCCACACAGAAAGGCCCTATGGCCAACCCAGGACTCAAACCCAGGACCTTTTCACTGTGAGCCAGCAGTGCTAACTACTGCGCCACAGTGCTGCCCCCGCCACTGCAAAGCATGGTAATGTTGCCATTCCACATAGCCTTCTAAGCTCAGATGGAAATTTGTCATCAGTTGCTAAAAGTATACCCTATAAATCACCTTATGCGGATTTTAAAACTACCAACAAAAGATGAGAAACTTTTTCATCACGTGGTATAGAATGAAAATTAAACCACTTCTGAACAAGACAAATTACTGTATGAAATTATTGTATGAAAGACAAGACACTTTTAATTTGACTAATTTGCTCTTATTACCATGACCCGCAGACTGACTTGGAGAAAGATATATACGTTTTCCAATATCCTCTTGCTGCAATAATGAGGTTCTACTGAGTAAGTCAGAAAACAATGATGACATTGCATACGCATAATGATTACCAGTGGTGTAATAAATCCCTAACCTGCCCCTAAATCTAACCATAAAGAGTGATGAAAGTGAAACTTTTTTGCTCTTTTAGTTTACTTAAATGCGGAAGAGAGGGATTATTTGTCATTGTGAACATATCACACCACAACACACAGTGCATCACAATGAAATGCATCTTCTGCATATGTGAAGGAGCAGTGGGCAGCTGAGAGGGGCAGTGCTTGAGGATGGTACCTTGTTCACGAGTACCTCAGTGGTCCAGGATTCGAACTGACTACCTTCCAATCACGAGGCGAACACCCTAACTGTTACAAAATCCATATGTGTCTTAATATAAAAGATACCTTAGCTAAAATCAAACTGGGACGCCATTATTTTTGTCTTGAAAAGTAGGTCTGTCCTGAACCTGCTAGTGTAGACCCTGAAATTTGTCCAAAAATAAGAAATAAACCACAAACATAGAATATTATATAGGCACATAGAACAATGCCATACTAATGGTGTGCAATATACAATATATAATTGACAAAGAAAAATATACTATACACATTAATAATGGATCAGAATCAGAATTGAGTTCATTGCCATGCACATTCTCACATACAAGGAATTAGTTTTGGTGTTTGTTGTTAAGACGACTGAGATAAAGAATTTAAACATAGAAAAGATAATAATATGCATAATAGAATAGAAAGGTCCAGATCTAACAAAGTGAAACACATACAAAAACACAATATAAATAATAGAATAGTACAGATATTAAAAATGCATAATGGAATAGACATATTTAAAGAGAGTGCAAGCAAATCACATTTGCTTAAATAGCTCACAGAATAATGAAGTCATGACATTAACATGCTTGAATTAGAGCATGTATGTGATGGATTTAAATTAACAACCGACCGTACAATGTGTACTCGAATTTGAAATAAGAGTTCACAGGATGAGAAGCATGACCTAACTGTGGAGACGTGCAAAAGGCAGAAGATGCATTAATCCATTGTCTTTACATAATTTGCATATCCCTATATACAATATGCAAATCATGCAAAGACATGTGCACGTTTGTTGTGCGAAGCATCCGCGGAAGTGTTAACAGTCAAGGTCATCATGTAGGAAAATGAATCTTATTGTTTATGTTTTATTTTTTCCTCACATGATGGGCATCACTTATTAAATAACCCTTATATCTGGCCAGTAGGGGGAGCTGTGGTTCTAAAAGTGTCCACTGTTCGTTCTTAGTTTGCTGTCCTCGGAGTGAAAAGTGCCTGCATTTCCTCCTGATGAGCTGCTCCCCAGGCAGTGTTTGGAGTCACACTTGCCCAGGCACAGACGCGCTGACATGCTGAATCACCTGCTGCTCTCTGGGTTTGCAGCTTTGTGTGAAAACGAGAGACAACGAGAAGCGAGAGCTGCGTGTAAGATGAGAACATTCTGATAAACAACGACCTTGGCCATCAAAAGTTTGGAGAATCAAACACAGATTTTGATTGAATCACATTTTTGCATCGACTAAACATTTGTGTTGTAATTCTAGCACACTTGAGCGAAACGTTCCGAAACTGAAATGGACGGGGGTCTGTTGCATGCTGATTATGTTGGCATAAATGATCGAGTTGCTACACACAGTAAAAATAGGTTTTGGCTGAATAGAAAAGAGCTGTAGATGTGTGAGGTATAAACTAGTGAGATGTGTCAGCTGTAAACTCACAACTAGAGATGCTTTGCTGCAGGAAAAAGCCAATGTGACTGCTCAAGTTTTGTAGCTGTAACATGAAAACTGGCCGAGCAGAAAGACTTTGATTAAAATGCATCAAAGTGAATGTGGAAAGAATGAAGGATGATAAAAGTAAGAAAAAAGACGAGCGCGGGTCAAAACGGATTGAGATGTGTGTTCAGTGAGGTGGCGTAAGAACCATGTTGTCTGAAAACAGACAAAGGAACGCTTTTGAGTCTCAAATCCCATGTATTGTTAATGGGAGAAAACAAATGGAAAAAAGAAACAACAGAAAAAAAGGATGAAAAATACGAGTGCGGTTCATGGCGGTTACAGATATGTGAAGAAGCCCATGGGCCCTGGAATCGTTGGTACTGCGAACAACAGCGGTCACGCAGTAAAGCGACAAAATTTGAGCTCCATGTTAGTCTATGGGGAAAAAACAGACAGAAAAATGGACTGAACTCGTATATCAAAAACGTGTATACAATCACCCCAACTGCAGCCAACTCAGACGTTGTAGAGTTGGAGTGAAGTTTCTAGCACAAAAACTCTAGAAGCGGTCAAAAATAAAATAAAGTGGAATAAAAACTCATTGCAATCACATAATTATATTTTAAAATGTAACCCTTCGTGCATGAATTATGATCCACCAAAAACATAATGTCAAAAACTATGGGAAAACTATCTTACAGACAAATCAGATTTAACATTCATGTAAAAGTGAAATATCGAGTTGAAATATTTCGAAAATACAAATAAAATTCACTTTAAACTTTATGGCACCAGTTAAACTTAAGTTTTCAAGTTGAGCAGGATGGATTTTAGTGTGGCGTATTATTTGAACATAGTTACATCAGGTTACAACAAGGTCCTGATCCGCCATGTTTTCACCAGCGCTAGTGTAGGAATCACAGTGAGGAAGTCTAGCGGAGGAGTGTTGTGTTGAACGTGTACGGCTGTGCGGATGGTCTGTTAGCAGCAGCATGTGGATTATTTTTACTCTCACCGTGCCGTCTACACTACACCCAGTTCCCGAGTGAGGGGCGTGGCCAGCAGCGGCTCATTTGCATTTAGGAATACTAATGAGAAAGAGCCTGTTCTGAAAGGGACTGAAATAGAGGAGTAAAAAGCAGGTGAAAAAGCCTAATTGGAGAGTTACTTCAGACACGTTTAGTGGAGCTCATAGACCTGTTTTAACTTGTTGAAAAATATAAATAGTAAGGAACCTTTAAGTTAATCTGATTCCATGAACTGAAGTGAGTGAAGCATTAGCATTCACTGAATGCTAATGTGTGAGTGAATGAGTGAAGCGTGAGCATTAATAATGAATCAAATCATTTTTTTGCAGGTTATGCAGTGTCAGCTTGACACCTTTCAAACCCAAGACATAACTCCTCCACATCTTACATAGCACAATACCACCAGCTACAAAATTAATGCACTGCGCAAACTCAGCACAAACTCATGCAATCAATTATGTATTAAACTATTGTACACAGCTCTTACACAGACACATTCATCCGTACAGCCGCCACAAAAGCATGAGTGCCATGTGTGTGCTCCATGCGGTGCCACTCACGGCACAACATAACAAGCAAGATAACTGTCATGCAATAACAATGTAAAGCATTTCAAAGAACCTTGCCTGCAGTTTTACGGTGTTCTATGAATCTGTTTGGAAAAACAGTTCTAGAAATGCAGGAAAGAAGAAATGAAGCTACATGGCCTAGTCTCAAATGCTAGGGTTGGGCTGGATCTAGCTAACACTAGTGTTAAATTTAGTTGGATTAAGTCCAGACAGATTTTAAATCACACCAGTTCCCTCAGATTAAGGCTAGGGTCACACCAGTACAACAGACAAGCAAAATATCAGTTCTTCATCAGTCTGTAGCAACCCTGTCTGTGTAGTTGTAAGTGCTAGGTATGAAGCTTAAGATGAATGAGTTTTTCTTGCGCTCCTAAAAATGGTTCATGAATATTTAAGGTGTGAGTGGAATTGAAACAATCCACTAGCACACTTTGACACACCGTTACCTTATTGGCTCACTTACACTTTTGTAATCTGCTAGTGCCTTATATACAATACCAACCACAAAGGCTTCAACAACTTTGTGAAACAATAGTTTTGTAGTGATACAGATCTTTCTTAAAACGTCTACAATTTGCAATGACCAGTGTTTAAAATTATTTGGAGGTTTCGTTTCAATCACCATTACCAACTACACAATTGTCTCTGTCTGCTTTAGCATCAGAATACCTCCTAAAACAAGATGAAAGACAAAGTAAACATTTATAAGACAGTTTGATCATATTTACAGTAGATGGACTAGAGGACTAGATGTGTAGCAAATGTTAAGAAGGTTAAATTGACACAGAGATGCCAAACCTCAATATATATGCTGCTAGTGAAGTTAGAGTCTCCAATACCCACTAGCTGAGAATCCCCAGTACAGAGTGTCTAATTTAGAAAAAAGATCTGTATCATAATGAAATATTAAGAACCCTAATCACTTTGTGTTAAAGAAAAAAGATAAGCCTGTAGGCCTACTGACATAATACAAAATCACAAAGGATTAAAAATTATTCAATCTCAACATTCAAACTTTGATTAACCTTTTCTGTATTGTCATTGTTAAAAAGGCAAGAGTCAGCTCTCAGCCTTACCCGCTGGAAGTGATGACATGTTTGGTGGTTGAAGTGGCTTCCCTTTGTCTCTGTAATGTGCTTTGAGTGTGTAGAAAAGCGACATGTAAATGACAATGTAATTTATTCTTGTACAACTGAATGCTTGTGAAGATGTTTTTTGCAGAACAGTTTTGTGTGAAGTTTTCTTGTGTAACCAAAATTGTTCTTGCCATAATGCTCGGTAACTTATCTACGCCTATATCCTGGCAGTAGGTGAGGCTAAGAACAAAAGGGCACACTGTTTTGCAATAATTAAAAGGTGCCATATTGTAGATTTTCTCAACAAGAAGGTAATTTAGGTCTATGAGCTCCACTAAACAAAACAGTAGTTTGCTGTAAATCCCTCTCAGATTATGCATTTTCACCTGCTTTTTACCCCTCTGTTACAGTCCCTTTCAGAACAGGCTGTGTCTCATTAGTATTCCTAAATGCAAATGAGCCGCTGCTGGCCACGACCCCTCACTCCAGAACTGGGTGTAGTGTAGACAGCACGGTGAGAGTGAAAATAATCCACATGCTGCTGCTAACAGACCATCCACACAGCCGTACACGTTCAACACAACACTCCTCCGCTAGACTTCCTCACATGGCGGATCAGGAAGACTGGCCATTTCTTGTTTGCATTTCTGAGCTGAATTTGCACGTTTGTCTACTGTAAAACTGAGGTAGTTGGTAGTGCAAGGGTTAGGGTGTTGGCCTCCAGTTCAAGTCCCAGACCAGAAAAGGATTGTTTAAATGTAAAGGTCACATTTCATCACTTAAATTCACTCGGTTTATATAAGTATTCTTAGATTTGATTGCTCCATGTGCCGTGTGTGTGTATGTCGTCAGATTTTCCTTACGTTTTCTTTCCTTACAGCTACTGTTCTTTGGATGTTTATTAATGCTAGCACTCCTAACAGTACCCTACCATCACTCTTCCACTGCTATGCCAAAGGTGCTTTTGTGTTGTGTTACATTGGCATGGTAATGGAAGGCTGAAGGTAAGGTACTATTCCAATGTCACCCTTAACACAGAACTGACATTGGCACACTTTTGTGATGAGAGTGATACAACTGACCAATAGACAACAGGGAAGAACGTGACTGCCAGAGCATGTATGGCAACTGAAGGGTTAGCCGTGGGGGCAAATGTAATGTGACAGATGGCGGGAATGGCATCAAGAACTGGGTATTTTTTCCAGGAAAAGCTATTCACACTCAAAACAGTGAGAAATAGACAAGATTGGAAGACAAAGCAGGAGCACTGGTTAAGGTTAAGCTGAAATATGAAAGACGATTGTCGTTTGAGCAGTGATGCACAACAATAAAGCAGAGAAGATATACGGTGGATCAAAAAGGTGATGTAGTGCTGATTTAATATGCCTTCAGAGGATGGATTGCTAACATGATGCAGTGAAATGATTGGTTTTCAGACTTTATTCATTAATTCTTTGCTAACTTTTATTACATTCTTTGTTGAATTCTTGGAAAATAGTTTAAAACACACAAAGAAACTTTAATTACATTATTGCATGCCTTTAACTCAGTCGTCATGTGTGGCCTAATAACAGGTATTTATTCATGTAATGCTGCGGTATCGCTGTGGTACACCAGAGAAGGTACTGACCTCTAAAATCTGCTTTTGGTACTGAAACTCATGTTCTGGGCTCAAAATCAGAGAAATAAAGTTGTGTATAAAAAGATCCAGAATTGATGGCTACTAGGAGACCTTCAATGCATTAACCAAATTTTCTCCTTTGTCAACTGTTCTTTTGTTTCTCTCAAACCTGAAAATAACAGTCATCTTTACATTTCAAGTATCAAACCTGAGAAAAAATGGTCAGTAGGTAAATGTTATTCTGGCTTCAGTAAATAAAAGCCAACATACAGTGTGGCCTGAGAAATAACAGTAACCTGCATTGGCGGAAATGGGATGTTCATCCACACACTCACGTACTAGAGGGGACAGTTGGGTGAGTGGAGGAATACTTGGAACATTCAAAGCACTCTGCGAAAAGCACTTCAGTATCTGCCCTTCGTCAGATGCAATCACCCAAGTATTCATTTGAAGTCCTCACAGGGAGTTTAGGAGTGTGCACTTGTTGCTGAGTTCTAGGTTCACTGTCAGTAACAGAATGTGAACGATACACAGAGGCTAAATCTGACCTTCAAAGTGAGTAAGCATGGGCAGAGGAGAGCGGCAGGGAGCTCTTACTGGGATTTAATGGCAATTTCTATCATTAAGAGGTCTGAGAAAGTGAAAAAGATTGTGGCTGTTGATGTGCCGAATCATCACTGTCGTCACACAATAGACAGATAAATTTGGATTTTTAAAATATATTTTATTAATGAATTTAACACAAATCTTTGGGAAGAATATATGAATGTAATAACTCTAACTCTAACTTTAAATATAACTGGGTTAGGATGGCTTTATTGTAGGATATTCATCTGTGAACCAAGAGGTTGTGGGTTTGAGACTGGGTCTATATTAACTCTAGAAAACTCTATTATTAACCCTAGAAAACGGTACTGACTGATGTTTCTTGCATTGAAAGTCATTTTCTAGCCTCAAAGTCAGCATGGAATTAAGTAAAATTCATTGTACCCATGATTTTAAGTAAACTGACATTTGTTATCCTGGGATCTGTCAGCAATGAGCAGTGTTTTTTAGAAAATGAAGGTCAACTGTTTCCCCTCAACCATCTTCCTGAACCCTCAACATCAGGACCACATGTTGATAGTACCAGTCTGCAGTAAAGTTGATTGAGAACAATGAGGTTGGGTATAAGACGGCCCAGAGTTGATGATTCCTAGTAGACCTTCTATGTCGGTTGGATTTTTTTGCTAAATGCTGTAAATTTAAACATGTGCTAAATCCTGTGGTTGAGTTCCGGCGGAATTTAGCATTGGCTAGCATTAGTGATGTGATGGTAACATAACATTACAAGTTCCCCTAGACACATCGCAATGTGAAAAATGGCATCATAGAAAAAGAGGATGGAGGCGCTGCCTTCATCTGCTGGATGTTACGTAATTTCTGTACTACAAACAATTACATTACGAGGGATACTTTGCTCACTAGTTAACAATTTAATTCACTTTATCACTAATGTTATCTATGCCAACTTGGCAGCTCAAATAATGATGAAGCAGAAATACTTCTTATTGGTTCAAAAGCACAAAAGACAAAAATGTTTTAAACACTACAGTCTGTCTCAGTATGCAACAAATAAACTAAAAGATCAGGGCGTTGAACTTTTAAAATCCAAGTAAATTGAATAGATTAAGTAGAACTGACTTGTTGATTTTTTGGGGTCGAAGGGCCCCAACGACAGAGGGCCTGGAGAGTCCCCAGCCCCAGTCCCCTCCCCCAAGACAGATCATGTTTTGATCTTGATTACACTTTTGTAATGCCCTTATATATGTATAGAATGTCTACCATATCAAATATTCAAGGCAAACAAGTCAAATACACTGCTTGCTTCATCATGACAGACATCAGGTAGCAACATCTTGTCTTTATTCTTCCAAGGCAGGCAGTTATGTTTCTTTCCAAATTTGTCAGCATTTCCTATATTCCCACATTTCTTCTCTTTTTAATTGAACACCTTTTAGGCACAGTTATGTGAATCTCTTTTTCACATTTTCAACCTTGGTTTAATCTCTGTCAGCAACTCTGTCCAGTGCTATAATGTTATTCTTTAGAATTTTAACCTCCAGGTTTGTTGACTACACATTGCTTTTTTAACTAAAGGTGAGAGCAGAACAGATTTATGAGTTGACATACATCCACATAATTATTTTTGTGGTGTTAAGCACTCTTTCATGGCTCTCTAGACTGATTGCTTCCATATCGGTATCTGGATACATTTAAACAGTAATTAGTCCTAAGCAATACATGCAGTATAGCCAACTGACAAAACTATGAAACTGATGTGTAGAAAGGACAGAGAGAAAACAGAACTGGAGACTGATACAGATGCACAGCCATCACCTGAACTCACAATAATTGAGTGCACAACCTTTAATTAGCAAGTCAGGCTACTGAATACAGACTGAGATCAGAGGAGAAAGGAGGATTGTGAAAACAGCAACACACTATAATAAAGTCTCGAAAGGCTCTGTTCAGAAATGCCCAGTGGTCACGCAAATTTAGACGCTAATCAATATACATTTCTGACGGCCTTTTCCCTGTCTAGCAGGTGGAGGCATTTTATCACCCCCGTGAGTATATTTTCTCTGAGAGTTGTAAAGTACGCAACTGCCAAAATAAGGGGGGAGATTTAGCCTAGTCATGACAAGTTGTAGCAAAACAAGGTTTTGTCCTATTTACCACAGAGCACCATCCTGAGCACGGTATATGGGGCTTGGGGCCAATATCTTGTCAATTGAGAGTCATCTGATTCTCCTTTACTCTCTAAAATTATCACCAGAAACTGCCAGTACAAGGCCTATCTCTTGTTTTCAAGAGTTCCAGTAAGCAAAAACTCACCAATTATCTTATCCCATAAATCTGTCTGACCGTAATACTTAAAAAGAATTAGCATCTTATGGCATCATTGAGCCTCTTGATTTTCTGCTTTGATGCCGCTTCTTTGTTCCTCATGTTGAGCGACAACAACACATACCTCTAGATGTAACACATCTAGAACCTGCTCTTACATTCTTAATATCTGTTGTCTGCTAGGGAAAAATGATGCAACAACACGCAGCCGACCAGGAAACAACAGAACATGTAAATGTTACTGTTGAGCTGCTAACGCAATGTAGATTTTAGTGTATGATTTTTCTCCTCTCCAAATATTCTCATGTGCATATATGTTGGTAGCCCCCCGAAATGTATATTTTCATGTTTAAATCATTTATTAAATGTACAAAAAATATGAAAAATCAAAAAAAAGCACTTGGATTTTAACAGTCACTACTAAGAACTTCACTGCAAAATATATTCATATCTCTCTCTCTCTTGCTGGGTAACTATTTTGGATGACAGCTCTGCTCTTTGAAGACTGTATAAATGTGATTGCAAAAGCTGGGTTGCCTTGCCTCCTGCTGATTTAGGGTAAGATCCTGAGTGGATCGTCTCCACGAACAGTACTTACACTGACTGTAACTTCACAACATAATGCATAATAAGATGTGTAAATGTGGGTGAGGAAGTTCGCAACCACAACCAGAGTTATAAAACTCTTTCTAAATTTGTTTCCTTGTGAACCTATTTCACGATCTTTCTTTAGATACATTTTAATGGAAACCATCTAATCCCAATCTGTCCTATGAAATACACAAAGTCTGCAAAGTCTGGTAAGAACAGAAAGTGCTTGATGATCTTCCTCTCGTTTGTGGAAGTGTGTTTAAAGTATGTTTGGGTAAAAGCAAAATCATTAACAAGCAGAAATAAGCAAACAGAAGTAATACAGATAATTCATAGTACTAAATGACATCCAGTAACAAAGCCAAAAAAACACAGCAAATGACAGAGAACGTCAGAGGTAATGCTAGAATCATGATCAAAAAGGAAGACAAATATAATCAACTCACTTAGATCAAAAATGCAAGAATAAACAGTACATTTGGGGCGGTTGGTGGTGTAACGGTAGGGTGTTCGCTCCAGTATCAGAAGGTCGCAGGTTTGAATACAAGACCAGTAAAGTTACCACTGAGGTACTCATGAGCAAGGTACCATCCCCAAGCACTGCTCCCACTGTTCCTTCACAGATGGGTCAAAAGCAGAGGTCACATTTTGTTGTGGTGCACGTTGTGCTGTGCTGTGCTGTGAGTTCACAGTGACAAATAATCTCTCACTTCCACTTTCATTTAGCACATGCTCATGTCCAGATTGATTTCCATTTCCAAAATTACAGGGACAGTCTCCCAGGCGGTCCACTAGTGGTTAATGCGTTTGGCCAGCGACCGAAAGGTCACCGGTTCGAATCCCAGGACCGGTGAAGGTACCACTGAGGTACTCATGAGCAAGGTACCATCCCCAAGCACTGCTCCCCGGGCGCTGTCAATGTCAGCTGCCCACTGCTCCTTCACGGATGGATCACATGCAGAGGTTACATGTTGTTGTGGTGCACTGTGTGCTGTGCTGTATTCACAATGACAAATGATCACTCACTTTTACTTAAGTACAGGAACAGTCTACCTTGAGCAACTTGGGGTTAAGGGCCTTGCTCAGGGGCCCAACGGTGGTTCCTGGGATTTGAACCCCCTATCTTATGATCACTAACGCCACAATCATGTGGTAGCACTGGAGATAGTATAGATCTGGTTTTGAAGATGTGCATTTTCTTCCACTAGACCGTCACCTCATTTTCTTGTAACTGGCAATATTTTACTAGTATCTGTTTGCATCTGGACACGGAAGTAGAATCATGAGATCTCCAAGGACTCCTGTGACATTCAGAGACATTGTATCAGTGGTAGAAATTCTAATCTTAAATGCAAGCAAACATGTCACAGATGGCCAAACTCACCAGGTACTAACTCCCCCACTACCTCTCCAGTGATTTACTGAACCATTTGTAGTGGCAGAAAACATTTAGCCTCTGGAGTCCAGTGAGGACCAGATGTTGTCTCGTCAACCCGCATCCCATCCCACCTAGATAACCTATTTATGGGCATGGAAATAGGAACGCCACAGATCAGATAATGGACATTGCTTCTCAGTAACCAAAGGCAATCATATTTCCTTGCTGCTCTAATGGGTCTCCTTGTTGGTTATAAATGCTGAGATTTTAAGTACCATGGCAGTTTTATGGTAATGGTGTAGTTATTTTCAGGCTTGTGTGCCATGATGTAATTCTTGCAGATGTTATACCATTTATTTTGATGTTTAATTTGAATTAAGAGGGATTTTAGACATAGGCAATCTCAGACCACCTTCTGTATTGTGTATCTGTGAATGAAGCTCTAATGAGAAGGTTGCATGATTCAAACCCAATATCATTCTCCTCATTTTGAATGGTTCTGAGGATTTATTGTTATGGGTTGTTTCCAATATTTCTGTAAGGGTGTTTTTCGCTGTTTGTCAATTCTGTTCTTTACTTGGAACACATCTTAATTAAGAAAACATTGGTGAAATGAAAACGGAATGAAAAAAGTGGATTTTACGAACGGTTGGAGAATAATTACTATTGTTCTTTAGTATTTCTTATGATGGCTATTTTTTTCCAAGCTATAGTACGTCAATTTCCCGTTATGTTACATAAAATGACTATATTGTAGTATAAAATAGTGTGGAAATGGTAAAAAGAGCTGTATATATTGTCTATTTTTCTCTATTTTTTCTCTTTTTTCAACAATGACATAATCATTGTGTAAACACAGTAAACACAAGCAATTCTGCACAAATGAAACCACATCTACTTGATGAGGCTGTTATATGCCATTGAAATGACATGATATTTATGCCTGATTGAATGACAGTAATTTTACAAACATATAAGATCTTTGCTTTGATTATTCACATAATAGTAAGTCAGTTAACATCCTGCTGCAAAAAAAAATCTTTTGTCACTTTTATTAAAGTGTTTTCAGGATGGTTGGGGATGGTATCTTGCTCAAGAAGGTATGTAGGGGTTGCATTTCATTTAATCACTATCTTTGACTGATCAAACAGCTAACCAAACAGCAGTTAATGTTCACCGGTAATCAAAACTATACTACTTTATCAAAACCTTATCTGTTCAGAAGTATTCTGATTAACTAATCTAAACTAAGTCCTCAAAAGGGATTAAAGTTACACTGAATAACAACTTCTTATGTTATCTACATCAATTTCATCAAGAGAGCTAAAAACACACACACACACACAGGCCACCCTCTCTAATCCCATCAGGGTGCATTATTGAAGATTAATGGAGTCAGGAGCTTGTTTGTCAGATATGGATAAAGATGCTGTCTCGTGTTGTCATCCTCTTCATCATCTCTGCAGAAGTTCACACTCACCTGGCCACCAAACCTTGGGGAGGAAGGACAGGTGAAGCTTACTGATGACTCGCGACAAACCTTAGAAAGTTCTGCACCAGCTAATTGTCCCAAAGAAAGTATTTGCAGTAATTATTGCTTCTAAAATTATTAATCACAAACACAGACAATATAAATTGTTACTTGCCATACTGAGAGGAATGCCTGATGTGTTGTATATCACTCAGTTAAAGCAAAATATGTTAAATTTGATTTCAGGTTTAAGGAGATTTACGTCTGTGATTTTACGTCTTTCATTTCAACTTTATAGTAATTTGTACATAATTCTCCTGTTTTTCTTTATTTGTGAAACAGGTGTCTCAGGTGTGTGGCGTATAGACTCTGTGTGAGATCTTGATAATGAGAATCGTTTCTCATACACAGTGACCTGTAAGCATCTACCGCTGGTCTGTCTCCTGTTTAGCATTATTCTTTCTCTCACACACTTGCACAAGTACACCTGCACACACACTCACAAGCACATTATTTCCAGTGTGTCATGCTCCAACATGACTAGATCTAATCTCATTCTCCAAGACGAATACATATAAGAGTGCGTATTTTGATTAAAACCAAATTACAAAAGAGACGACATATAGAAAGCAGAAAAGAGATTAATCTTCAAGACGAGATACTCAGTAGCTGTAGCACTTTCAGGCTTGTGGTCGATTTCTGTTATGAGGACAGCATCTCTGAAAAGCTAAAATAAAACCTTTGTTAGTTTTACAATATACAGTACAAAAGTAGCCAAAGCTTATGCAATGCACCTCATTTTTTCCACGGCCAAACATGATTTTATTAATCATTAATTAATCTTAACAATGTATTGTAAGCAAAGCCATCCTAATTAATTATTGAACGCTGGAGGCAGTGGGCTTGCTCAAGACATTCTAGTGCCTAGAATCATCTCCAACTCGTGGATTTTTAGATGTAAATGAAAGAGATTGGCAAACCTTTCCTTTACTATCTGAATGCCATCTCTTCTCAGCACCCCACAGGACCCAGCATCTCGCTAATGGAGCTTCTCACAGCCTGGTAGCTATCTGCTGAGCCGGCCGAGTCTGGTCTGAGAGCATAAATGATGGGATAAATTTGGTCCCTGTACTCCGCCCCGTGAGCTGTCAGATGCAGATGCAGAAAAGAAATATTCACTGTCTTTATTTGATTTTTTTTTTGTCCATAGGGCAGAGGAAGAAAGAATGAGCTTGTTACGCTGAGGGAGAAAAGAGAGACAGGAGATCAGTTGTGTTCTGTAACAAACTCTAAGGTCAAGGCAGAGGCCTGATTTTTTTCCTCTGTTGATTTGAGAGTATTTGAATTATGTAGAAGGGTCTGTGGATTTAAAGGACAGGAGATGATAAAACAGAACACTCTGGTTAATATTTTACTGACACTGAGTAAGAAACAGCATTTGAAATTCTATTTGTTAAGCTCAGAACATCTCACTGTTTCTGTGTTGGATGCTTAAAACACCACATGGTTGTCCTTGGAGCTCTGCATTTGATAAGCAGCTTCCTCAATAAATCGTTATAATAAGTCGTTATTTTTTGTTTGGACGCACCATCATACTAGAAGTCCCTGGGTGAGTAAAGAAAAAAAGGCTTCCAAAATAAATCGCCACTCTTGATTTTCATATAAATTGAATTCAGAGCATAGAGGAGTGTATGGGTCCAGGCTAGGTTGATTTGTACCACTTTTACCACAGCTGTGTCCTCTGGACCCAGTTATTCTTTGGCCTCTCCTTGGTTTGGACTTGCTTTCAGTCAGGATGCATCAGCCTGACCCACAGAACACTATCCTCTTCTCATTCAGCTAGTGGAAATTTAGTTTTCTCATCCCAAATCTCCCCAGATTGCTTCTGTCTCTTATCTCTATTTATTTGGGAACCACTGACTCAACAAACTCAACAAATTGAAAAAGGATTTTTGGCTCTCCTTTTTTGGAGCCTGACATAACTACTAAATTTTCCCTGGGTTTTTTTTTTCTATGTAAGTTTCTTTTTTGCCAATAGAACTCTGACATCTGATGTTCTGAGTGCTTGATATTGAACACTGAACATGTTTTAAGTGAACTAAAAGGGTTTTTCTTTCATTTCCGCCATTTTTCTATTTGAATTAAAGGTAAAGGTTAAGGAGTTGTGTTTTGGTAGAGATGTGGTTTATGAAATGTTCACTGATAAAAAAAAAGCAGAAGTTTAATGTAATATTGAGTTTTATCGGGTAATGTTTATTGAGGTTTCATGGTGTAATGTTTATTGAGAAGGTACGGTTGGATTGTGGACTGTTCCCTCAAACACTATATGCCCTGTTCATTCAGCAGCTTCTATTTGAGGTATCACCTAAAATGACTCATTTAGAAGTTTCTCCCCTTTATTTGACCATGCCTTTGCAAAGTAGTGTATGTTTTCTCTTAGCAATATTGACTGCTCCTTCATCATAGGAATCCAGCTTTTAACCTTATTTTGCCTCACAACTGCCTCGACTCACAATTCTTGCTTAGAGTTAGAGAGTTAGAGATCTCTGTTTTTCCTAGAACTTTTGATCTGCTCGGTCATTTACTGGATGTTTTGGTTTTGAACTGCTTTTTGATTCTGTATTTGCCTTCTCCCTGTCACGGCTGCCGTCTGCATGACATGAGGCATGGTACTTCTTTGCAAGCCTTTTTATTGAAAAAAAACAAACATAAAATAGGCACGAGGGCCACAAACAGATACCTCTTTTTTCTTTGAAAAAACCACATGTAGCACCCCAACACAGGTAAGGTATGGTGAGGGTGGACCGACAAAAGACAATGGGAAAAACCAAACATATCAGAAAACAGAAAGGAGGGGCTGGATCAATTAAACTAAGGGAAACCAATCAGAAAGCCATCATAAAACAAGCGTGATTAATCAATAAAGGGGAAACCTATCAAAACTAGGGGCTGGACTAAAACACAGGTGGGATAACTAATAAACACTGATCAACCAATGAGACACAATAGGAAGGCGGGACAAGGACAAGACAGACAGGAGACGCGAGACAATACTAAATACACCAAAACAAACTAAACAGCAGCGTCTGCTGGCCGCTCAGCAAAGTCGAGGCCATGACACTCCCATATATACAGTAGACAGGAGGTATAGCACTTATGTAATTGTACTTAAGTATGGAGTATTAAACTCTTTGATTCTGATGGTACATGTATGGTTTCTGTAAGTTAAAGGGATTCTGAGTTATTAAAACACTAATTAATAAACAAATCACAACAAAATGTCTGCGTCAGTTTCAAGAGTCGTGGTCTTGGTAGGTCTTGAAACAAAATCCAGAGTCCTCTTTGTCCGATTCCATGTCAAGAACGAGACAAGACCAAAACCTTCAAAAACTGGTATCGAGACCGAGTACTACAACACTATCTGCATCCTAAAAACACTTCTCGAAAATTGAAACTGAAGGATTGATATCACCTCCTGCAGGCATTTGTTGAACCTTTTGATGGAATTAAAGGTATGTGAGAATTGGCATCATATTTTGAAAGTCACTGACCAGCTGACCAGCAAATATTTTGAATAATCAGGAATTAGGGTTGGTAGTGTAACAACTGGGGCAGTTGGTAGCATAATGGTAAGGTGTTTTACTTTTTAGCTTTTAAAACCTTTTGTGAGTATAAGTTTCAGGCACTGCTCATATTCTATGTTACCGTACTGTCAGGGTTCAGTAGAAAGTCAGCTTGGAGCTCAGTGAGACGCCAAGCCAGAACCTCTCTTCCATCATCATGGACAAGGACAGAGAGATCATTAGTTAGATCACATTTTAAATCGTGTGTCTTGTGTCCAGAGTTTGGTGCATTCCGTTCCGTTTTACGACTACATTTTGTCTGTCCAATTGGACTTGAGTTCTCCTTCTCTATTTTGAATGATCAATTGCCCACATTCGACAACCTGAGGAGAGAAAAATCTGTTTCAGCGCTCTACCAGGCTGTTACTACTACTTGCCAGAGCTCCAAAGTGTCCCAGTCATGCGGCGGTGCCCTTAGCGGAACAGACAGCAGTGGATGGTTTACTGTGCAGCACTAATGCATAGGGGAAGCAGCATGGCAGAGTGCTCTCAGGTGTGAGCTGATGCAGGGAGATGGACCACAAGCCCTCCTACATTAAAAATTTACCGACCTCAGCCATAAGTTAAAACCCGACCCTCACTTTCCCGCTTCCGGGAAGAGACAACAAAATGCGAGAGATTCACAATATGCATGAAACAATGCCCAGTGCCATCTCCTTATATAATATTCACTGTCCCAGTCTTCCAGCGTTAGTCTGAGGGGGATTTAATGTGGAATCTCCGGTGAGAACTAACGCGGCCTTTTGATGTCGAACCTGGGTGGAAACATAAAAGGAAAGTGTCAAAAAGAAAGTTCAGGATAGTTTAGTGCAGAAAGAGAAAGACAGAGAGAGAAAGAAAGAGAGCGAGAGATATCCATCTTGGTTATGGATCTATCTGGTGAAATGTGCTTGACCTTTTGTTCACCTGTCATCACCTAAACCCCATGGCCTCTATCATTAGTCATGGAGCGATATTCTGATTTATTTCAGTTGGATAGATTTGATGATCTCTCTTTCTCTCTCTTTTGGGCTGCTTGTCCGGGTCCTGTCTAATTATGTGAATTTGATAATGGAAAATTAATAAGAATTAACAATTAGAACATGAGTCAATATTGCAATTTCAGTGTCAATGTGTTTTCATTGTCAATGTCAGTCTCCGACCTTATTGAATCTTCCTCTTTCTGGCTGCTTACAGTTTGTTGTTGCCATTTTTGCTCAGCTGATCTAATCAGGCTCACAAAAACTGCTATAGCTGCTCCCTCGTGAACCAGCTGTGCTGGATTGCGAGGGTTTTTGCTACCTCTTCTTTTACTTTGTTTTGTGATTTAGTTGCACTCTTTGTTTCAGCTTTTCCGCCATTTGCGTTTGCCACTTTATTGAGGATTCGTGCTCTCCCATTTTCTTTTTTGTTTGTGATACCTCCCATCTGGCATACTAGGAAACGTGTACATACTACCTCTCTCAGACACACTTCCTCCCATGCACATACACTCCCCCACACACACACACACACACACACACACACATACAAACACAGAGCGCTTGCTGGTGTGAACTCAAGCTTGGCAGGAATGTGGTGATGTTACCCACTTGACTTGCAATAGAGAGCAAATGGGACAGAACACTTCCAGTAAGCACTGGAGCAGAGAGTCATGTCAGACAGACATCTCTTCGATGGTCCCGGAGCAGAGCCGGAATGACTCCAAAGCGGTTTGCTTTAATACACCTACCTCCTGCGCTCTTTAAAACCAGGGAGTTTTGACCTGACCGAGCGAGAACATGCTGGCTAACAGGATGATGTACAGACACGGTTTAATACATGAAATTTCCTGTGCAGTTACTTTTCGGTTTACATTGATACCATTGCTGACAAATGCAGGATATTATTAATGTAAATGAGCAATGCAGATGGCAAGAGCAGGCAGAGATACCAATTAGAATTTATTTAGATACAATAAGAATGGCCCGGTAGTTAAAGCTGACTTTTACTAGATCAAATAAAACACACTGATTAATAAAATCTGGGATGCGGGATTTAATTGTTTTCTCAATTAGTGAAAAATGACAAGGTCGTCATTCTTCATTCATACATTTGTAGCAAGACCAGGGATTTTTTCAGTATAGTTGCTCATGGCAGTGCAGCAGTTTGTGAAGATTGGGGTGATAAAGTGATCATGTCAAAAATGAATTACATTACCACATTAATAGATTTGTAATATGACTGATGGATTTTAATGCTGTTAATGCAAGTCCTAATATGACCCTGTACATGTAATCAATGCACTATGCAGATTAATGAAAAATAATTACCAGATGGCTCAGTTGAAAAAAATCCATTTGGAGTTATTGCATCATTAAATAGGATAAATTGACATGAAGCTTGTTATTTGTTTGTATATTGAAACATTGTTCAACCAAAAAAAGGCCTTGACTACAGTGTTGTCAAATGCCACAAGGCCAACTCTAGGTAACAATTATTTAAGTGGATAGAGAGTCATGTGATCTTAAAATTATGATTTTATAATTGTCATATAGTCATACGTCATATTTTCTTTTATTTTTGAAAACATTTGCACAGTGTAGAGTTCTTTGGTTATGAATGCATTTTTGGGGATTTTTATTTTATACGTTATAGTTATTTTAGCCTTTTAAAATCTCCTTTTCATTTCATTCTTTCATTCATTTATTTATTATCTGAACCACTTGATCCAAACTGGGCTCGCGGGGGGGCCAGAGATAGGTGCAAGGCAGGGAACAACCATGGGCAGCCGCCAACACACCGCAGGGCACACACACTCACACAATCACATTCACACCTTACGGGCCAATTTAGAGTTGCAAGTTAGCCTATATTGCATGCTTGGGCACTGTGGGAGGAAACCAGAGCACCCAGAGGAAACCCACGTGAACATGGGCAGAGCATGCAAACGCCACATAGAAAGACCCCATGGCCGACCCGATGCTCGAAACCTAAGACCTTCTCGCTGTGAGCCAGAAGCATTAACCACTGCGCCACCGTGCCGTTATTTGTTAATCTTTATCACACAATCACAGGTCTGGACCAGGGCCACGCCAGCCCACTGGACTTTGGTGATGCGGCCAGCAGATGCCGCCAGTTCGTCTTGTTTGGTGTTCAAGTTTAGTCCTGTGCTCCCTGTCTGTCAAAGTCCTTGTCCAACCTTCCTATTGTGTCTGATTGGGTGATCACGGTGTATTAGTCCCCTCACCTGGGTCTTGTTTGTTTCAGTCCAGGCTCCTGTTTCTATTGGTTCTCCCTTCATTGTTTAATTCTGATTGTTTTCTGTGTTATTTTCTGATTGGTTTTCCCTCGTTTAATTTTCCTGCTCGTTGTTACCCTTCCCATTTTTAAGCTCAGCTTTCCCAGTGTCTCTTGTCGGTCCACCCTCACACTGCCCACCCTGTGTTGGTGTGCTTTCTGAACGGTTCTCACGAAGCGTTTTGTTTGTGGCCCTTGTCCCGTTTTTTGTTTAAGTGTTGAAATGTCAATAAATATGGCTTGCACTGTGACCTTGCCTCATGTCATGCCGACTCCCATTGTGACATTGGGTAAACTGTATTAATAAAACCTGGCCTAGTTAAAACAAAAGTAAAATGACTGCGAAATTAACTATTTAAATAGTTTAACATGTGACTTGCTTGTCATAAGTAATGACCTGACTTGACTTGCCTTATTCTAAATCCAGTAACCTTGAAGGGTAAGTCTTGAAACTTGTGACTTTCACAGTGGAATAAAAAAATCCTCTATAAATTCCTCATTGCAATTCACTTAAATACGGTCTCTTATGGAGTGCAGCAGGTCATGTAATGTTCTATTAAAATGCTCACGTTGGCCATTTCCTTCTGGGTGATAAGGGCTGGTGCTTCACTTAGTTCTGTACATGCACAAGTTGTTTCACAAGTTTGCTGTCAAATTGCCTCTCGCAATCAAACAATTTTTCAGCCATTGCTTGCTTGTTGATCCCTCGTTGGGAATGATTGGAAAACGATGTCAGTGGCAACACTTTCACATTCATTACTGGCCAGCATTGCACTCCCAAGGGTTTGGGAGACAGGGTTTTAAATGTTAGCATGGTCAGCATGGTTAAATGTTGTCAGGTGATAACACATATCTTTATAATTAGATGGCAAATTTTTGCTACCTGATGAGGTGATTAGTTGCTGATCAGATTATTGTTGCTGCACCAAAATCATTAAGTGGTCTGTCGGACTGGATCTTTATTTTGCACTAAATTTTAAATATTGACGTCACACACACGCCAAAACCGTAGCCGCCACCATATTGAGTACCGGGCATATCGGGTACTGCGCTTGTGTCCAATGATAATGAGGTGTCTTCTCTATCTAACCATGTTAGACACACAGCTTTCAAAAATAAGCTGTTTAGTTGTTGCCTGTCTGTCAGTGAGAACCAGTAGATGTAAACGTTGTGGAAGGAAAAGTCGCGTAGTGTGTCAGCGAATGCAAGTTGATGGAAAACGTCTGGAGGGACTACGTATGGATCGTATCAATAATAGCAATCTTTTCGTTGTATCTTTTAAGTTCTCCAGCATCAAAATGAAAAAATATCCATAGCATTTATAGGTAGCCTAATTGAAGTGAACACCTTACAGGTAACGTTAGCTAGAGCATCCAGCTGTCAGCGCGGAGCGACTTCGGTACTCACAATGGCGGCAACAAGGTCGGATGATTATGACGTAGTCCGACTGATTAGCATGTTAGATAGATAGATAGATAGACATACAGACAGACAGGTACTTCATTTAATGCACTTTGGTGGAACACTACTCCATCTTTCCCAAAATAGATTTACGCTGCTATATGAGTTGCATTAACCTGGGTCATTCATATACTGCTTGTTAAGGTATAACACCTCTGTTCCAACACAGCAGAAAAGAAGTGGTGTTAGGACTCTCCGAAAAAAGAACTCATAAAGAAGAACATGAGTCAGGACACCAGTAGCTGACATGTGGGCAGTGATCATTTGTGTCTGTGTTGGCGGGCACTACTATACCTTGAATAACACCTTCACGTGCAGGAACATCTGGCAAATTGGACAGGAAGTGAACATTTCTTACATTTATTGGGTTATTTTAGATACCGGACATTACAACCTTTTTATTCATACCATATATGAACAATTGTAAATTCTAAAAGAGTAAATTAATAGATGGGGTTACTGTTAGAGGTGGATTAGTTGTTTCCTCAAGCCAATATTTGCAAAAAATGTAAGAAAATTATAGACCCCTTCGTCCACATCATAAGAACATTTCAGCATGTTATTTGTAGCTGAATTTGATTGTCTTATAAAACGTTTGGGAAACAAATGCACATTTTTCTTTTATATATAGATTTTCTCACAAAAGAAACGTGCGTTGTTACTGCTTAATTTAATGGACTGCTTTTGAGCCCAGGATTGATTCTGTCTGGAAATGTACGTTACAGTGGCAGCTCTATTGTAAGGTTTATACTGATGATTTATGTATGTAATGATAAAACAGTAATTACATTCTCTGCAACACCACTTCTAGTTTGGTACCAATGCTGTCTTAAAAGCTGTCCACCCCTGCTGCTGTGTGCTGACTGCATACCACTTTGTTAGTTATTTTCTCCACCATTGTTATTTCCTCCCCTATTGGGGGTACAGGTTAGGCCCTATCCTTCAAATTCCCAATCTCAATTCAATCAAGAGTCTGTGGGAAGTGCTGGAACAACGTGTGCTGACTTCACCTCGCAACTTACAAGAGCAGAAGGATCTACTGGTAATGTTCTTCAGTCAGAAAATTTATCTTGAGTTATTCGTTATTTTGGCAGCATACAGAGGAGCATCACATTAGGCATGTTGTCATAATGTTTTATCCTGTATTTTTGATGCCTTAATATTTAATCTAGGTATTATTTTGGAGTTAACTGAAGGTCCTCGATGCTGATAATCATCCAACTAGTGTTAATTGTGTCGCCCATTTTTTAATTTAGTCTTAGTCTTAGTCTTAGTCTTAGTCTTGTGTCAAAGTTCCTCATTAGTCTTAGTCATATTTAGTCATTCACATATCAATTTTTGTTAGTCATGTTTTAGTCGACTGAAAGTCTCAACATTTTAGTCTAGTTTTAGTCAAACAAAAACTCAAGGTGTTTTAGTCAAGTTTTTGTTAAAACATTTTAGTCTTTTTTATTTTTTATTTCAGAGATGATTTTTGTTTATCATTACAGTTGAATTGTGTTCCACACCGCTAAAATATTGATTAAATGTAATAATAACCTCTAGCGCAAGTAGTTGCATGTAGTTTTGCTGCAGGAACACGACGTAGACGAACTGCTGACAGAAACACATGACAGGGGGTCTGGTGGTCTCTTGTGTAGATGAAAACGAGGAGGGAGTTTTTGTTTTGTTTTTATTCCATGCAAACCATTTTAGTCTCATTTTTATTCATAAATAATAAGGCACATTAACACAGTCTTAGTCGGTATTTTTAGAACATTGGTGCAGTCTCGTCATCGTGTCTTCTTAGTCGTGGGAAAGAGGGTCGTTGACGATCACATTTCGTCTCGTCTGATGAAATTAACACTACATCCAACAGCGCAGACTTAAAGTCTTCTGTGCCATTACTTAAAAATGTGTGAACTCATTCCTTCAACGAATTTCATAACGTTGAACTAAATCAAAACATATCTCTTCCCAAGACTCATCTCTTTCTCGCTTTATTTTATCTTGTGCTTCATGTATTTGTCTATAACCGTCTCACTCTGGTATCTGTCTTTATGCTTTGTTGTTATTGCTAAATATTGAAGTGTCCTTGTGTCCAACTCAACAAGACATGTGTCATGTGTAATGTCTGTAAACAAAGTGAGTATCTGTTACGTGATGATCTTGGTGTTCAAGGTGAGAATTGAGGTTCGGTTTTTAACATTTCATTGGAGCGCTATGCGTCATTCTGGATGGCCTAGTTTAAGTTTAAGGACTATTGTAAGTGTTTTGCATCCATTAAATAACATAAAACAAGCTTCATATTCTTGATGTGAAAGCCTTGTGTGTGTCTATGAAACTAGGAGGAGAATGCGGTACAATGTAGAGAGGATAAAAAGCTGGCTCATGCTTGAAGGTAGGAATAGGCTGAGCTTAACTGATCAGAAAATGAGAGATGCTCCATTCTTTCCCCGGCTGAAGAGCATATTAAGGATAACTAGACGTTAACCACTAGTGACATTTCAACATAAACATGTATGGCCTGAATTCCACAGGCAAGTCTCTCCAAGCCTATACCCACTCTCTTTGGAGATTTAAGTGAGTGTCTTAACAGAAGTGCCTAAGAGTGTCGAGTGTGTCCTTGGAGTTTGGATAGACTGTTAGTTGCAAATGAATGGGTGACAGAGGCAGAGAAGAGCAGAACACGTCCATTTTTGTTGTCCATGTGTGAGAACTACTTTACCCTTTTTACAACACATTCAAAACACATTCACACATTCAACACATTCAAAAACTACTGCTACATCCAATTTTTACAGAGATAATTGTAAATCTTGGGATTTAAGGTTTGTACAGTTTATACAAAATAAAGAAGCAAAAACAGGCTTATAAATATTAAAGATAAAGCCTTTGTCTTGAAATGGGTTTTCCTTTATTATGTTTTGTCTACTAATAAAGCAGAAATAACACAATTTTAATAACGGCTGGAAGATACAGTACCAGCCAGCTTAAATTATGCATGTAAGTAAAATCATTTTGGCAGTTCACAGTTTGCTGTTGCTGAAAAATTTTAAATAATGGTAATCTTCTATACATCTAATCTTCTATAGCAAGTATTCAGCCATCGGAAGTGAAGTGAGTGATTATTTGTCATTGTGAACACACATTTACCTTTACATTTACAGCATTTAGCAGACGCTCTTATCCAGAGTGACCTACAACAATGCTTTGTAGTCCACGACTGTTCTTTGATCTGTAAAGCTATGTTTAAAATCAACAACTGTGGTTAAACCAAGTTACCGCCGACTAAGTTTTATACTTTAACGAAAAATGAAAGTTCACAGACAGACATACATGTTAGTGGGTTTTTTTTGGATGGGTAAGACAACATAAATAGTACATTATCCCCAGATACTCTTTGAAGAGGTATGTCTTCAGACGACGTTTGAAGACAGCAAGGGACTCAGCAGTTCTTATGGCAAGATGACGTCGGTTCCACCACTGATTAAACAATGTGTCACGTCTCGGCATCTCAAAGCATCAACCGCTGCTCATCTGGAACCACCTCTACTTAAAGGAAGAGGAAGACATGCTTCGAGACTCTTTGCAGTGCTGGCTCGAAGCATGTCTTCCTCTTCCTTTAAGTAGAGGTGGTTCCAGATGAGCAGCGGTTGATGCTTTGAGATGCCGAGACGTGACACGTTGTTTAATCAGTGCTGATAAGTAAGGAGGTGCTGTTCCAGTCTTGGCCTTAAAGGTGTTAGGGATTTGAACCTGATGCGAGCAGCCACAAGGAGCCAGTGCAGGTTCCGCAGTAGAGGTGTGGTGTGTGAGAATTTAGAGACACAGAAGATAAGCCTCACAGCTGCATTCTGGATCAGCTGAAGTGGTTGTGTTGCCTTCAGTGCAAGTCCAGCCATTGGGGAGTTGCAGTAGTCCAACTTAGAGAGGACCAAGGACTGGATGAGAAGCTGAGTAGCTTCGGTGGTGAGAAAGGCGCGGATTCTTCTGATGTTGTATAGGAGATATCTGCAGGACCTAGTGAGGTTGCTAATGTGTGAAGAGAATGACAGTTCTCGTCATCCAGAATTATCAGAAGAAATGGCAAGGCCAAGATTTGGTGAAGAATTGCCTTTGATGTACAAGAGTTCAGTCTTGCTAGGATTTAACTTGAGGTGGTGGAATGTCATCCAAGATGAGATGTCAGCTAGACACTCTGAGATTCGGGTTGACACCTGTTGGTCGTCTGGTGGAAAAGAAAGAATGAGTTGAGTGCCATCTGCATAACAGAGGTAGGAGAACCCGTGTGCAGCTATAGAGAGAAGAGAAGGGGTCCTAGGACTGAACCCTGGGGGACACCAGTGGTCAGCCTTCTTGGGGCTGACAGGGAGCTTTGCCATGTCACCTGATATGTCCTGTTATCAAGGTAAGATGCAAACCATCGCCAGGCTGTACCTGAAATCCCAAGGCTGGAGAGAGTATCCAGGAGGATCTGATGGTTGACCGTGTCAAAAGCTGCAGACAGGTCCAGAATTATCAGAACTGAGGACAGCTTAGCGGCTCTAGGAGCATTAAGGTTTTCAGAGATGACTAGAAGTGCACTCTCAGTAGAGTGTGCAGCTGTGAATCCAGACTGGTTAGGGTCATGGAGTGCGTTTTCGGACAGGAAGACATTAAATTGGTTATAAACAACTCGTTCCAGTGCTTTGAAAAAGAAAGGAGAGCAGGGATACTGGTCTGTAGCGGTTAACCACAGCAGTAGTGGCACACCACAGCACAGCACACAGTGCACCACAACGAAATGTGACCTCTGCATTTGACAGCTAACAGTGCTTGAGGACGTTACCTTTGCTCATGAGTACCTCAGTGGTAACTTTAACGGTCCTGGAATCGAACCAGTGACCTTCTGATCACGGGGCGAACAATCTACCATTCTAGACGATCTAGACAATCTGACTTGTAAGGTAGTAAACACCAAGAATTGACAACAAAAATAATGGATTCATTCATAAAATAAATGACCATTAATGTGCCACATTAAAGTTTTCCCTCATTATCTGTAAGCTGTCCGTCTTTGCTTTGCCAAGGAGATTTGAATTCATTTTTTTGGTTTTATTTTTGAATTGTAACCTCCTGGGATTAAGAGTTCAAACTTCATCATCGCTCTAATAGTGGGTTGACAGATTTATAATGACAAAAAAAACATATATTCCCTGAAAACTTTATAGGTAAGAAGACAGACAAGACATAATTAGTCTGTTTTTCTGTCGTCACAATGTCTCTGTTCTTCTGGCTGTCTTCTCTTCTGTCTCGTTCAGTACAGAATCTCACCTCAATCAAGCCGTTGGTGACAGTTCGATTAGTCTTCATTAGCAGAGACTGATGAGCCATTAGGGGACTCCGTGGAGATCTGGATTGACTGAATCTGATGCACAGGGGCATTTAGCCATGGTCCTCTCAGCTTCCGTCATTAGCTCTTGTTTATGAAGAGAGAGAGAGCGAGAGTAATGGCATTGCATTCGAGACTGGCTTGAGGCTAATTGAGCAATGGGCCTGCTGTGTGTTTGGGGACAGAGGAGGCAGTGTGGAGGTAAGACACTCACACATCATGTCATCACTGGACTTTACTGCTGAGTTTATTTCCCAGCCCCTCATTTAGTCACCATGCTCTCTAGACCCTGATTGATGAAACAGTTTGGGCGCTCTGATGAGAAAATTTGCAGCAGTTTGGACAACAAAAACAACACACAGTCAATGCTGAAGAATGTTAAGTTAATCGAAAGCTGACGGCAAGGCTGCATTAAAGCTCATAGGCCACCTGTCCATCTGGGAGTTCACCCAACTTGCTTTTGATCTAATCAGGTTAATGAAGTCACTGACTAATTATGACTTCCGCCTTGTCTAGACTCGGCTCTAAGTAATGTGGCACATCTTGTTTGATCCTAAACCCACTATGTCATCAGGTTTCTCACAGCCCCTCATTATGTGATAGCCTTGCTAATGAACAGAAGGTGAAAATGAAGTGACAGTAATTTTTGACACTGGGGTAGAAGGTTATTCTTTAATCCTTTTGCACATTACGTGTGTTTGATCATTCATTCATTCATTCATTCATGTATTCAATGATTCATTGAGATCTCTTGATTTGATAATAGGTAGACAATAATTTTTGCATGAAATGTTTAAGAACCTCATTTTCTGTCAGTAAGAATTTGCAATAAACATGGCAATTCTACTTATGACATCCCATCTAAGGACTTCTTGATGATAAAATTTGCACACAGCATGATATAAGCATGATTCCGGTAAACACTCCGCTAAAGCTGTTAGGAAAATACTAAACACTATTTACAACATTACAGATTTGTTTGTTTATCCAGTTTGATATCTCTTTAGTTGCAGCAACCAGCAATCTGGGTTATAAATGCACGAACACAAACATTTTCTTAAATTTAAAAGCCATATCATTTAGCCATTCAAGAATCAATGTACTTATTTAAGAATCAACATTCTTTATGTAGTGCACATAGAAGGAAAAGAAAGTTGTTCAAAAATCTTAAATTTATCACAAAAGTGTTAAGGTGAGTATTGGTAAAATTGGTAAACATTACAACTAATGGGATTATCAAAGAAGTTAATCATGATGTGTAACTTTGCTAATGTGTCCAAGGTTTTATAAAATTTTGTTACATTTGTGGTCGACTACTGTTTGTTACATCATGTTGACCTGAGGTATATGCAAATATGTCACTACCCATGCCATTTAGGAGAGACAGGGTTGTTCTGGGGTTGCTCCTAAGTGCTGTATTTTTGAATATCTGATGACCACGGCATTCAATTCAGTTCCGTTCTGTATAGTAACTGAGCATCAGACATGGCTAGACATAGGGGTGGGAATTAATAAGATTTGATCAATATCAATGCCATTGTCAATTCTGCCAATCTATCCAATTCCTTATCAATTCTCTTATTGATTCCTGAGTAGTTTTTTGAGTGCAAATAAAGCAACCTTTTTTTTTTTTTTCAAAAATGATGTCTACACAAGACTGTGAACATCAACACATTCATATTCATATTCAGAGTTGTTATTATGCAGAAACATTCTATGGCTTAGTACTATGATAATAAAATAAGGTTAGTGCAGGTGAAAACACTTCTTTATCCATTTGGAATCAGTCTGGATATAAAATAAAATTATTTGATAACAAATAATGCATTTTTCTATATTTATTTTTCACTCTCTAACATTATAGAATGGGAGAAAATCTGAAGTATTGACTTGAAGTAGAAAAACTTTAAGTTTTGGCAATTTTTGAGCATGTGAACTCATTTTATGACTCATTTCTGCAGAAAAAGTACATTTGATATTTTACAGCGAACATTATTTGTAATAAATGGGAAGATTTAATCGACACCTCCTGTGAGAGTGTCCATGTTAACAAACGCAGCGCTTGTCTTTACTTGGCAAAAAATATCATTTATGCGTCATGATTCCTCGTGGTTGAAAGCCAAGTCACTGAGAGTCTGACATAATGTACCGTGACTCCAAAACTTTAAGAAAACCGGAAAACGTGAGGGTAAATAAAAGAGAATCATTAAGAAGAATTGATAACGTTGGAGGTGTACAATTCCAATGCAATTGATCAGTTGGAACCGGTTCTACGTTGGCACTGGTTTTCGATTTTCACCCCTATTTAGAAAGCAGCTTTACATAATTACCTGTTCCCAGCTCGTAAAGAGCAGGACAGTGGTGATAGGAGCAAAGAAATGTCCTGCTGTGCTGAATAAGAAGAAAAGATTCAGAATTGGTTTACATCCCTTTCTGGTCAGCACTGGGTTAATGTGTGAGTATGCATGTGTTATGAAAGATTTGAGTCTTGAGATGTCCAATTAAGGTTCAGTAGGTCACTGCAGCTTCCAGGTGGTATGGCCTCAGCAGGACCCAGGTAACTGGCCCAGTGCCATCCAATTAAAGTTCTTGTTTCTCTCTTGTCTTTCATTGTAAATAACATTTTTGCTGCATGGTGGGCTATTTATTTTGACCGACTATCAGTGTCCAGAAGCATGCAGAAAAAAATAATATAGAAATAAGAGTTGGGAATAATGGCAGAGTGACGTAACAATCAATCAGACATTGTGCTTACAACATTCTTTCCGTTATTCCACTTAGTCAACATGAAAAAGAAGGGTCGCTCATGCAGTCCTCAATCTAATCAAAATGAAGATGTTTTTAATTCTGTGCTGTATGTTGACACCTTTATTTGTGCCATTTGTGTTGCTGCGTATCATTGAAGCTGTACGGTAGACCCACGTGGCTCACACAAGTAATTGTTTTCAACTCCCCAACTCCTCAATGTTAGTCAAAGCACTTGTTTGCTCAAATCTCTGATATAAAATGGTTTGGTATTTGCGAATAAGCTGCATATTTTATCCCATTAATAAATGAACAAATGAGTTTTGTCTTAGAGGTTTAAGTGATCTTGGGCTTTTCTGGAGTGACTTCACCATGTTTACCACATTTGCCAAGCACAACTCTGAAAGATGCTGAGAGAGATGATGTGGATTGAACAGGCACCATAAGGCAAGGAATTAAATTACTATTGCAAATTTCAGCCTTGCTGCTGTTATGTGGTTGAAACCACATAAGCTTGTGTTTGCCTGGTTGTATTAGTGCCTCTGGGTCAAGTGTTTTAAACAGTATATTTGCAATAACATTTCAGAATGTCTGCACTCAGGATTACAGAAGAGTGTTACTAATTCCATGTAGTGGGAGGTCACCATTTGAAAGTAATCACTCTTCAGTTAGACCTTACAGGATGCTATCTGAAACAAATCAACACCTTTCCTTGTTAGTTTCCTCTGTTTGTTTTTTATTATTTACATTTTCTGTTGAATATAGTTCAACACACATTTAGATAGAAATGTGTGTTTTTTGGGCTGATTGGAAAGTCACTTCTTGACCGTTGAAAACAGAAAAGGTTGCAATGCATGTGCATTAACTGTGAAACAAATGCAGCTCAGGGAAATGGAGACCACAAGAAGCCGCCTTGCTAAATCACATTTGTCATTAAATATCTTGTTATTTATTTCAATATGTAACAATGCAGGGGTGCCATTTGTGCCTTCGTTTCAAAGCAAATTGAAAAAAATTATAGGTTGTTTGGCCGCCAAATATTTAGAATTGCCAGCAGCCAAGATTAATTGCTTTTCAGCAGCCAAAAGCACCTGCCATTAAAGCGATTTTAAAGTGACGCCAAGGGCTGGGTGTAGATATTCTAAGATAGACGTTCATGTCAACATCAATGCCTTGAGAATGAGAGTCAGAAATCACTAAGAGTAATATTGTCTTTGATCAGCAATACATCTTGGTCCCAGTAGATTTAAGTCCTCCTGAAATCTATAACAATTCATGGGTCCTAAACTAATGATAAATAGCTCGGGGTTTTGTCAGTAAGTTTAACTTTGAGAGGAAGCCAATTTTAAAAACTGAGATGGCATTCAAAATATTGTTGAATACTGTTGCTGATAAAATGGTATGAAAAATGAAAAATGATATGAAATCTATGGATAGACTGTCTATTAACAAACCAGAGTTTAGACAAGATAGTAGATTAAAAGGTTAATCTGAAGTTTTTTTTTGCCCTACACTAAACTAATTTGCAAAGAACTTCCAAACCTGTTATAAAAAGACCAAACATTAGACCAATAATTCTAATTGTTAATCAAATTATTACAGATCAGCCATTAACCTCTTTTTATTATACTCATTATTAAGTATTAATTCTTCTGTACTAGTAAATGGTAACACTTATTAAGGTCTTACAAAGCTCTGATACAGGTCTTTTGCTAAAGAATACCTAATCAGCATTGATATCCCACTGAATGAGTCAAAACTTCTTTTAATTGGCACACTGTAGTTATTCTAAGGTTAATTTAAATCTGCAGTCCTCTGGTGACCCTGCTGCTGTCCCCTTATGGTTTCTTTGACAAAGTACAACCGTGTAAATTTTTCATTTGAGGTGTATCACCAAAAGCATAACCAAAAACAGCTTTTCAAGTATCACATCTTGTTCTTACAAGAAGCAGAAAACTTTTTCCCTGTCTGTATTTTGGCTCTGATTACCGCCTTAACGGCGTAGTGCCTAATTAGCTCATAGGTCTCAAAAATAAACTCTAATAAATTCCAGTCAACAAAGTTCTTTACCATAGTAAACTGGCTCTGTCATAAATTTCACATAAATTATAAATACTAAGTTCATTTTGAAACTAAAACCTGAATTTGCCTTGTTAAAAAAGTACGTAGTTTTTTTTATTAGCACCCCAGCACCCAGTCCTTGCCATCAACACTCCGCTGCTATGAAACACACCTTCTGCCAACGTTGGAACTCCAAATCAATTTCTGTCTTATAAAATAAAGGTTGCAAACATAAGTATTAAGTGAAGCCTATTGACCCTAGGTTAATACAGGGATGTGGTGATGTTTCTGGATGAACTTGCATCTCTCCTTTTCCTCCCTTTTAAAGTAAAACGCTGTACTGTCTGAGTTTCTGTTCTGATTTATGATGGTTGTACGCCCCCTGACAGCAGAACTGTGCTTTTTAAAATATGTTTAACACTGCTGAACTCTGTTATACCTGCACTCCTGCCACCTGAAGTTGTGCCAGCGAGGGATTCACGTAATAATGTAATTTTTTACAGTACTGTCATTTTTACTGTCTTGCCTACTGCAAATGTTTGTCTTTTTTTGCAATACCTCATAATGCTTGTCTACTTAAATGAAGAAAATGAAGAAAAGGGACTCCTTGCTAAACCGTTGGGGGGTTTTTTGTATGCAGTTTTCAGTTTACTTTCTCTTAACTACATTTGGCTATCTGTATCTTTCAACTTATTGTTCCTGTCACTGAACATGGCACAGTGATTCAGGACCAAATGCAAATATAGAACTAAGAAAAAAACATTTAAAGTTGTAGACATTGTTAGATGTTAAATAATGTTTTCTTTATGGCCCTAACACAGAATCTTATTCATTAAAGTTCATAAACTTTTAAACAAGAGAGGAAACATGAGGATTCGCCGTTCTACGTTAACCTGAGTGTAGGCTTAGTAAAATGTGATGTGACCTTAAGACCCTTAACTGAACATCCTTATTAAGATACCTTTCTCACATCTGTGTAACAGAATCTTCTCCTAGTAGTAGGAATGCGGGTGCATGCGCACTGCAGAACGTGCAATAACAAAATTTTAAACCAGACAAGAGATATGTTTTGCTTTTCATTCGAAACTCTGTCACATAGATTAAAAAAGCATGTCGTAATCACACTATCCATCATAATGATAGAAAAAGAGTGCGTAGAAGAAAACAAGTAGTGACGTATAGTTTGTAATCTTTGCCAAGTTGATTTTATTATAGCCACAAAGTGCATTACAATCTCTTTTCTCTACGGGCCTTTGAGGCAAAGCCATTCTGAGGAGTGATGTCATTGTTTATTTGGAAGCATCAGAATTGATTTTGATCACATTTCCCATGATAAGGTAGAATGACAAAGGGGAAATGAGATTTCTTCATTGAAGGTGAACATCAAAGACTCTTTTCTTAACAATAATTGAGCGACTTCTGAATGAACATTTTCATTCCCAAAGTTTATTTCAGGCTCTGTGCCATCCTGAAGCCACACACACACACACACACACACACGTTTCCAGTGTACCCTGTGCAAACTGCATTAATAGGATTTTAACCCACCAAAGCCGATAGCTGGATACACTTAGAATTACGATAAAGAGAAAATCTTGCATGCATAGTTATGAAGTTTGTAGTGCAGTAAAAATAAAGACATGACTAAAACCCAAACGCTCCCCATGTGATCAGGTCAGACACCCCTGCGGTTTACAAGATACAAAATGTCTTGTGTAGCAGAGGCAGAGGAAGACTCTCGGTAATGTAATGCACTCAGACAGAAACACACACATTCACACATGAGCTGTCAGCCGTTTGGACATTGCTGTAGGGAGACAATGAATTGTTGCATTTTAGAAAAATATTGTCACAAAAGTTAGCCAGCCAGGGACGGCAAACACAGCCTGAAAAAGGAGCTCTATTTTAGAGCTCTATTTCATCCTCCACTGAGGGTTATGCTGACATTCATGCAGATTTTCATATGATTTTTTCCTGAAAGGATGTCCTTCAGCATTACGGTTTAACTGTCTGGTCAGATCTGCCCTTACTGTTATTTTAATTATGTGTTACTTTCAAACAAGGCAAGCTGATTATTAAAGTTCCTTTCCAGTAAACACCCTTCTGTCAGGTGGTAAATCGTGTTTACATACTCCATTATGCAAGATAAAATAAAATCTGAGAAACTGATATTGACGTAATTGTAATTTGACCTAGAAATAACATTTACAGCATGCTCTTATCCAGAGTGACTTACATTTCCTAATTAAAGTGTCCCTGGAGCAATTTGGATTTGTGAGTTTTCTCAGGGGCCCAACGGTGGAACTCACGTGGGAGTCAATTTAGAGTCTCCAGTTGACCTATATTGCATGCTTTTGGGAGGAAACCAGTGCACCCGGAGGAAACCCATGCGAACACGACAAAAGAAAGGCCCCACGGCCAACACGGAGATCGACCCCAGAACCTTCTCGCTGTGAGGCAGCAGCACTAACCACTGCGCCATCGTGCTGCTCCACATGAATCACAAAATCTTCAATAAGCAGGAGACTAGATGCTCTTGTGAGTTTCTTGCTGAAATAAATAGGCGACAGAAACACAGAGTGAACTAGAACACAGCAATTGCTGATAATAATTTATCTCTCTGTATTTTCTGCTAATGGTTCTGGGAAATGATATTTAGGATACTGTGAAGCTGTTTACAGCTAATCATTTTCAGGAGGCCCTGTTTTGCTTCACTACCTGTGTCTGGACTGATAACATGGCCTGAAGAGACATTTGTACATTTTCTTTAAGTCACCTCATATGAACAGTTGTGAATGGTTTAGAGTGGCAGGCAAAGTTTCTATTAATTTAGTGAGAATTCAGATTAGAAAAGGACACTACATGTTGAAACTTTTGAAAGTCTTTTATTTTGGAGGAATAAAGATGCAATAAATTGTGAGGTTTCATTTAAACTTTTGCTTTCTCTCAAACAGGACAATAGTTATTTATAGAATGTTATCATTTGCTAAAATAAAAAGGTTTTATTGACTGTGGGCAATCTTCCCCAACTTATTGAAGGCTATCCGATGGGTGATGAAGACATTTATTTTAATAATATAATCTTCTTGTAGCCACAGTCAAACTATACCTAATAATTTTACACCTTATACCTTACTTATATAATTTCTGTGATGTAACAGGTTCTGTCAGACGGCAATGCTTCACATTTTTGTTCCATGTGCTGAGATTCACATATACAAATCTAAAATTCTAGATACAAAGGATCAAGGTGGAAATACACTTGAAATAAGAACTAAATAGGAATCCAAGTTTCTTTCATTTCTCCATATTTTCATAATAACTAATGTCTTGCAGTTTCTCATAACACAATCTGATAGAGCGGAAATAAGTAACTGTCAGACATAGGGCATATTATGTTGGATAAAAATTAGTAAATATATTTAAAAAAAATAATGTTACAGAAGAAGAATTTCTAAATAAATAGACAAACAAATACTATGGACTTGTGGATTCTCTAATCAAATTGTAATGCAAAATAGAGATAAATAGATCTAAAACAGCATGTTACGTCAGCGAATGCATAAAGCATGGCACATCTGTCATAGTAACAGGTGGAATCTCCAAAGAATCAGCACGCCACCACATGCTACTCAGTTACTGAGGTGTCATTTCATCTAATTAACTTAACTAAACATAAACTTTTTATGCTAATCAGTCCTCAAGGACATGTTTGACTTTCTCTTGCACACAGCCAGGCCCTAATCTTACCATCAGTTAATATGGAAATGAGCTCTGGAAGAGTACCATGTAGAGGCAGAGCAGGTGATTATGAAAAACCGAGTTCTCGTCTCTGTGGAAGTGGAATTCTCATCTCAGTGGAAGCTGTAATTTGTCTCAATTTTCCATGTCAGATGTTTTGTGAAGCTTTTTTTCCCCCTTTCCCCAGATCTACGTGTATCTCTCTCTCTCTCTCTCTGCCCATCTCAAGTGAAGTACAAAAAGTTGAAAATGTTTTATTATCATTAATATTTTATTGGAACGTAGAATTGAAAAGTGTACTGCATTTGTAGGAAATTGCGTGCACAAAAAAGGAACCTCTTAAAAATAATAAACAAAAAATAGCCCAAAGGGAGAAGCAGTGGGAATTGATTTTCTTGCAGGTGATTTCTTGTTGTAACAGCGAATCTCCACTAGACAGCGTTTGTCGGCAAGTAGCTGAAACTAGCACAAAAAAGCGGAAGTGGATATTTTCGTGGATGCCGTAATCAGGAGAGATCTAACTCCTTCCTGAAAATAAAATAAGCAGCAAAAATATTAATATTGTAATTATAATAGTGGCAAAATTAATGAAGCGAGGTCTTAAATCATCTCGTCACTTAGTAGTGTAAAAATGCAAGTTACTTGAACGAGACCGGAAAGCAGGAAGATACTCTACAGGGGAAACCACGCATTTTCATAATGCAAGCACGTTTCTACAGGTAACAAAGTAATCTGCTTCTGTAGTCTTCAATGTATTGTCTATGTAAAATCATAAACATTTCTTTGATCTTATGATATGGTCTCAAAATTAGATCTGACTGACAGGTGGAATCTGGGTTAAACGAGTTACTAAAAAATACAAAGGAAAAGTGAGAGAAAAGCATTAAAGCACAAGATAATAGAACTAATAATAACAATAGAAAATAATTACAAATCATCAGAAAACTAAACAAAATATAAATATTTTAGTTAGATTTTATGAATTATTTTGTGGTTGTCTGCGGCGCGCTGGTAGGTCACGTGACGTGTCTAAACGGCAGTTACTTAAGAGATTGAACTGGAAAAAGAGAACGACCAGCTTGAGGAATTGATAACAAATATTTATTACTACCCACATTTACCGATGCTGATGTCACTTGTGGGTAAATAAAATAAAAACTATACATTTCGAGACCCGATATGTTTAGAGAACCAGGAGTAAAACTGGAATAAACCGGCTTTACTTTTCTGGCAGCGCCAGCTTCACCTGAAGAGATTCAACAAGCCCAAACCCGAGTCTGGCGTTTGCACTTTTATTAAAGTGGCAAGTCGCCGTGGTCTCTAAGTTATAATCACATGAAACCGTTTTATGACATAATTTTAGTTTAATTGCCCAACGGATTGCTAGTTTTGCCATTTTGTTTAGTTTTGCAGGTGAAGTTAGTCAGTGAAGGCTTGTTGCGCGTCAATATGGCGGCCGTTACGGACTGCAAGTGTATCCGCGGTAAGAATGTTCTTATTTATTATATGCATGGTAGTTTTACACTTTGCCTCACATAAAATGTTATATAACGTGTTAATCAGATAACTCTTTCATAGTAACGAGTCAGATATTCCACATAATTACACAATACTTTGGGGTTTTTGTCAATAACCAAGTAAGTCACTGACATCCACAGCTGGCTCCATTTTCGTGTAAATGACAAGAAAAGTTACTGGTGACTTGTAGGATGTTTTGTATGCAGTGTAACCACCACCTCCCATCTGGTGGACTCAAAGCATTAATTTTGGGTCTAGTCTTGTGTGCAGAATGGGTTGTGGGTTTGAGTCTGACTGTGTTCGGTTTGGTTCCGCCTCAAGTGGTTAAATCTTGAATAAAACCTTTGCTGGCTGCCGTGACAGAAGCATGTTTATCTGCATGAATTGCAATCTGTGTGGAACTGAACAGATTATTCTGCATTCTGCATGGCTTTACACAACCAACCCTAAAAAGGTCACTCAGTCTTCTACTATTATAATGTGCGGCCTTAATGATACATTTACTACCTCACCAGCAGTTAAGTAATTAATTAAGAAACTAATTTGTGACTTTGAGAGCAGAAGTCAGACTTGTTCATATATTGAACCAGCTTTCCTAGTTGACCTCCCATCTATGTAAACCCGTTTATCTTCAGATGGATTACCTAGTCTGTACTGCTGCTGTCATGAGTGACTATTGACTGTTGGGATGGGCTATATATCAGGTAAACTTGGGCCAATAAATATTAGGGCATTGATGCAATTTTTGTAGGTTTCTCTTTGTATGGCACCACAGAGGTTTTGAAATTAAGCAATCAAGATGTGATGGAAAAATGAGTGATTTATTTGTCATTGTGAACACAGCACAGCACACATTGCACCACAACGAAATGTGGCCTCTGCATTCAACCCATCCGTGAAGGAGCAGTGGGCAGCTAACAAGCGCCCGGGGATCAGTGCCTGGGGACGGTACCTTGCTCCTGAGTACCTCAGTGGTAACTTTACTGGCCCTGGATTTGAACCTGCAACCTTTTGATCACGGGGTGACCACTCTCCTCTTATGCCACCAACTGCCCAAGTGTTACTTTCACCTTTAATGTAAAGGGATGGTTTAACAAAGGTATGGCATTTAGCTTTCAGAAATTACAGCCCCTTCATTTTCAGTTCCATGTGACTGACAAGCAGTTTCATGACCAGATGTGACCCGTTCGCTTGTTATTCCAGGACAAATGAAATAGATAAGAGATCTGGAGTCAATCCAAAGTACTAAATTTGCCTTTGGTGGCTATTCACTGGAACAAAATATGAGGTCCCAAAATGTCAGTGCAAATGAAGGGAACTAGTATTAGGCTAAAAAAATAAACAAAATAATTTTACAACTTTACAGTGCAAATGGATAATTACCCAAAACATACTGCAAATGCACCGCAAGAGTTTCTCATGGAATATTCCTTCAATTGCCAAGTCACCTGATCTCAGTCCAATAGATCATGCTTTTCAGTTTACCTCTTAAACCTCTTCAATTAAAGCAGAAAGTATGTATTTGTGTCATGCTGCTTGAATTGATTGCTTAATTTCAGATCTGTTGTGGTGTTCTACTGCGAAAAAATGACAAAAATGACATCAGTGTCCAAATATAGAACCGAATACTAGAGGCTTTTCTACATTGCATGACATAAATGACTGTGTTGTTGTTTATTGTTCAGTTTGTAAAATGGAGTTGTACAGAATGGTTCAAGCTGGATTGAAATGGCAATCTCTAGGGCTGTGGTAGCGCTGTGGTCTAAGTGACTAAGTGGCTTGTGTTGGTTAGCATAAAATTGGCACTTTGAATCTCAGGAAAGCCTTAATCCTCTATTGGGCCTCTGAACAAAACCCTTACCCCTCTAGAGAGACTGTCTCTGTAATTAGTCGCTCTGGATAAGAGCTCCTACTACATGCCGTAAATGTAGCAAAGTAATTCTTTTTTGCAGGATGTAGGATCATCTTCCGCTTGTGAAGGGATTACGTACAGCGTTTATGAGAGATATATATCTCACAGGCCTCAGTGGTACTGATTATTTGGTACGGATTTTCAGAAATTTTGGTTTCAGTGAAATATAGGGAGAGCTTTTACTGAGAAGAACATGCAAAAAGTGCAGAAAAGTAAAAACACTCAGAAAATTCTCCAGCTGTTTTGGACACAGTAGAAACTTCTTAGTGTTAAAACAAATGTAAAAGGCATTCCCACTGGGAAAAGAGGGAAATTACTGAGACAGTATCCGAGCACAGAATTTTGTACACAGCTTTACCGGACTCCAATCACAAAGGTGATTTTTGTACTCCAGAACATAATCAGAAAAGACAGAAGACTCCTGCTGTGGTAAAAAAGGACAACCCCACTGGTTTGGCCAAATGCATGTGATATGTTTCTGGAACAGCTGTCCATCTTGGCTTCCTGGGTGTATTGCTTTTATCCCACACCTGCTTGTCAGTCAGTTCACTTATGTCTGCCTTTTATACTCAAAAACCTGTAGCCTGTTTTGAAAGTGATTATGTTTCAGTCAGTGGTCCACCCCGTTCATACGCTGTTCTGAGTGCCATTTTAAGGTAGCACAATATATTGTCTGTTCTTAAAACATTTCAATATTCTTTGGAGTGATTTAATATTACAAAGTGCAGTATAGTTCTCCCTATAATTTTAGAAGAAGGCAAAACCTGGCTGTATATTTAAAGTAGCTTTTGGTACAGCTTTGTGATGTCGGTCTACAATACAATTTCTTTTAGACTTAAATGAGTTCTTTAAGACCTTCATAAGGAAGTGAGCTGTGATCAGTAGGGTAGAGCAGGGCTACTTACCGTTTCATCGAAATGCTCTTCATTTCTTGAAGATAGAAGTAGGGATGCACGATAATATCGGAATCATATCGGAATATGCCGATAATTGTTTTTTTTTTGGTCAGCCCCATGCTTAGATTTGCCGCCAGTGTTTTATGACTCATTTCATTGTACGTTGGAAAGGTAGCGCTTGTGTCAGGCATGTCCAAAGTCTGAGAGGGGATTTTTATACAGCCGCTCCTTCGGTCTTAAAATGTATGGCGTTATTTGTGCCAAAATTCTGACCACGCAGTGGAACATTCATGAGCAATATCTCTTGTCTTTACATGCGCAACACAGCTTGCATGCACAAAAAAAGTTTCAAACTAAGTTGTGTGTTTGCCTGAGCTTGTACGTGTGCTGTGTCCCGAGCTGCGTACTACCGCACGTAATAGTATGGTAGGTAAGGCAAATTGTTGGCCAATAATGCCCTTATCGTGCATCCCCAGACAGAAGACAAAGTTTGAATGTTCAAGTGAGGCCTTCTGAGGACAAGTAAAGAGTGCAAGTTCTCTTCTAAAACTATGTGCGTTATTAAAAATGCCATGACATTGTGTTGGAGTCTGTATTTGCACTGGAGGCCGCCTATTAAGAACTGCTTCGGCTAGTGAGTGTATATGCAAAGTTTCCTTTCGTCTTTACAGCATTGATGCCATTTTCCGTTCTTGTGAGTAGAAGAGTGGTGACAGTTCCTCATGACGGGGGTCCGTTGTTGGGGTAGAGGAGGAGATTTGTGTTGGCAGGAGTGTTGTCGCCATGCAGGGAGGCTGTGGTACGGATTGCATGAGACCGATGAGAGTAGAGCGGAGCACAGGAGATGAGAGGAGAGGGGGAGAGAGAGTGCTGCCACAGCGCTCTGAGACTCTGTAGGATGCTGAAGCTCCCTGCAGCGTTGCCGGAGTGCTGAATGAGAGCCATCAGTGAGTCCTCTAGCCTCCTGTTATCAGGCCGACACGCGGACAAACGATGTGCCAGACACTGGAAGATCGGACACTAGATCTTTTTATCTGGCTATGGGAAAAGATAGTAGTGCGAGAAGCTATAACTAATATTCTGTCCAGAATAAGGACAAAAAGGCAATAAGAATGCATAATAGTGTCATAATGGACAAAAAAAAAAGATATTATACTGCCTTGAAAATAATAATAAAAAAGCTGGAAAATTACATTTAACTCTAAATACTTTATTGATTGCAAGCCATCATTTAAAAGAAAATGTTATTCAAGAACCTTAAATTGGATTCAGTTAGATCAAACAGACCTCTCTTGTAGAAAATTGGAAAGGAACGAGTTTTCCTTTTGTATCAAGCAGCAAAAATATTTTATAACCATGCGTATTATTTAATTTACCTTACTTGACATTACTTATTATCCTAGATTATCTTAATTATCATTAATCCTGTACTTTGTAAAAGATCAGCGGCAATTTGTTCTATTAATAATGCAGTGGCCTCAGTCTCTTAAACGTGTCTGAAATCACATCAGTAATGCAGTTTGTATCTGAATTGTAGACAGTGTTCTGATACATCATGCATGTTCCACAGGGATGGGTAGATCCATTAAAATGAATATACAATGTGTTATTCTACTCTGATACTAAATTTATAAATTACTAACTGCAACAGTAGTTAAATGGTGTGAATTCTGAGTCAGATTGTCATAATAATGTATTTTTAGATATATTTTGTATATCAGCAGAAAAGTTGAATCCCCATTTAGATTGTAGTATTTGCTGAGAGCAGCAGTGTTTTACATCATAATCCTTTACTTCTGCTTTGTTGGCAGTGCTTGCGTGCCAGTGAGGTGCTAAAGCTTGCTGTTATATAGTGTGTCTGTGGTAAAGAGAGAGAGAGGAGCACGTGCACCTGTCCACTACCACTGCACTGTCCCTCGCTGGGCTGTCTCTTTGGCTTTTGCTCTTGTGTGTGTGTGTGTGTGTGTGTGTGTGGTCTCCTAAAAGACATCATAACACTATACACTAAGTGAATACTACACCCAAGTCAAAAAGAGAAAGGATTGTCTACATGAACATGGCACGAGGATTGCTGAAGTCAGAGAAACAGTAATGTATGTAAAATTCCACACATGATTGAAAGCACAATAATAAGGCCTTGAGGTTCTCGCTGCTGCAACTGGATTCTTAATGCCCTTTGGAAGTTGCTTGTCATTCATTATACTGTATGTTGCAAGTCCTTTAAAGTGTGCCTCATGTCACCTTAATTAACATGGTACAGTTACAGTGATTACATTTCCACCATGCTGGTCATTTGCTGTGTGGGAGGGAATTACCCAGAATATATACAGTATATACGTCTATATATAACCTGCTTTTCCTTAATACTCCTGATCCGAGTGACTGAATAACATCTGATTAACAGCGTGATATCAGTTCAGGAAAAAACAAATTAGTGTGGGCCAGAGTATGGGACTGCTGGTGTACCATATAAATTCGTCTTCTCTTGTTATTGAACACATCACTAAGAATAGGAGATGTTTAGCTTTGATGCTGCCGTGTCCTTTTAGTTACCAGTTACTGTCAAATACTTAATTTAACCAAGACGGTCATGATCGAGTAATACTGTTAACCATCAGCTTTCTTCACTTTTATTCAGGGGAGAATGATTTAGTAATGCTGAGACTAATTAATTTACTCGCTGTTAGCCTCACACAAGCATCTGAACCCTCAAAGAACCGAGTGAGCAACAGAGGGTGAAAATGTGTGTGGGAAGATGGAGAGAGGGAGAGAGAATTGTAAGTACTGTATTAAACATTTATTTGCAAGAATATGAATGTGAATCAAAGAAAGTGTTTTGTTCTAAAAGCCAGTTGCATCTCCTTTATCTCCAGCATGTTGGCTAGTTTCCCCCCTACTACAGCTGCTTTTAGTAGCTCAGTTTTCCTTTACTCTTTAAATAACCAACAACGTGTCTGGCTATGTTTGGCTATATTTATAAATTGTTAGGTTGTGAGCAACAACAGACAAAACAGTTGTCAAATGTTAGTGTAATGTTATTGATGGTTGTGTTAATGATTGATTTTTTTTTAATTGGTATAAATAAATGTCATAAATACTCATAAGCAGTAACACTCTGCAAATGTTTAAGTCCTTTCCATGAACAGTGTACCTTTTGCAGGCTTAATCATTTTTATATACAACTTTAATAACAACGGGAAAAAGTCACAATTTAAATGTTAGTGTACCTTGTCTCCAACACTTCATCCGTTTTTTGCCAGTTTTCAGTTTGAGAAGTAAGGGGAACGTAGTCATTCCCTTTGCAATTTAATAGATTTTGTTCAAATCAGTTAACATTTGATATTTATGAATTAAATATTATTTCAATGATCCAGAGTCACTTAATGGCAGGAAGAGAACCATTCAGTTTTCATTTATGTTTCCTCCTCATATCGCAGCAGTGAACAGAAGTTCTTAGTCCTCTCAGCTTTCAAGTGGGAAACTGGGAGACAACTAGAATGTTTGTTATAAAAGTAGCACTGAGGAAACTAAAGTTAAAAAGAAATGATGGCATCAATCTGAAACAGAATACAAAATATACTGTTGTGCGACAGCACTCAGTGTATCTTAACTTGTGGGATGTGCTACATGACTTTATTGCAAATATTAAATACAAATTCTTCAGTACTTTTTTTTTATCGAAAGCATTGGCTCAAGAATGATTTTTTGCAGGAATTAGGCTGCACATCTAACATCCTTTAAAGAACATATTTATAATCTTCAGTCTGATTTTTTAAAATTTGAGTATTTAAACTTCAATTATAAATTAGCAGCTGATGCACAGTAATGGTGTGAAGAGCTGCATGAGTATCAACAGAATAAAATTTTTTAATTAGACAGGTGTCTGATGAGGGTGTTTTAACTGTGTGGTGCACAGTGTGCCGTGTAGTCACGATGACAATTTACCACACTTTCGTAGTTTACTGGTAAGATCAGTTTAATTTAAATGTAACATTGCAACATAGAAATTAAAATTAACATAACATTATTTAATCTCCACACTGTGGTTAAATTTATGACCAGATCAGATTCTATACTGGCACACTTGGAGATTTGTATACCATTCCCACTGCATATAAACTTAAATCTGTTACTGGCTTTTTAAACATTAAACATGTTGAGGAAAATGGTTTATTCACAGTAAGCAGAAATTGTGCAGCTGAAGGTCGCACAGTGGAGTTTCCTTTCACTTCCAGTTACGTTTCTTCCAAACTCACCAAAAGTGATTCCAAGATTTAAAGCCACACTTTGTGAAGTGACCAAACTATACTTACTGCTTCTAAACCAGCTGGACTGGTAGCACTGTCAGTTTGCTCAGAGTAAGCAAAAATGTCTCTGCTGGCAGAAACAAGGCCATATAGTGGACACAATTAGATCTGCAGAGTTTAATAGACTCCATTTGGTTCAGAGGTCTTAAGATTAAAAGGGACTCTTGAGTTCAGTCCAAACCTCCTCAGAGACCGCAGGTTATTTTTCTCGAGGGAGCCCGATAGAGGGGGGAAGAGGAAGAGAGATGGCGCTAACAGAAGATTCAGAGTTGGCATTCTGCCGGAGCCTGGCCTTCCATCGCCGGCATTCCAGCTTTGCAGAGAATAAAAGTTTCATTGCTCTGTCTTGATGCAGCATTTCTTGTGGATTATTTATCAAACGAAGAGAAGTTGTTTATCACAGGGCTAATCCTGCTCCGTGCAGGTACAGGACTGAGCTACAGGCTGTCTGGGCACATATCGGCTGCATTAATTCTCCCCGCCAGCAGCTGACGGGAGGAGAGCAATGTCTTTTTCATTTGACTCATGGCAAGAAACAGAGGGGAAAAATGCCACAGAGAGACTCCATTAATTCTATTATAAAAACGCAGCGGCTATATTTGTTAAAGGACGGGACGCGTCTCTTATCTGAACTACAAAACGGGAGCATGCTTTTTGTATTGCTCTTGTTTATTCCACTGTTGTGATTGTTACTTAGACAGTTAATTATGATTATTTTTTATTACTTTGTTGCCTTACCTAATTTGCATGTATGACAAGTTGTAATTTAGACGGCGACAACAGCAGCCAAACAAATCCATGACAATGCTTTTGGAGGCTGAAGCATGACGTGTTATAATAATAAAAACAAGTCTATGTAATTACGCAGGTGCCGGAGGCTGTGTGGTTGTTGTCAAATAAAATATTTCCTTATCTATTTAATGCGCTCTCTTTTATTCCTCTAATTGTTTGCAGAAATTAAAATTTTTTTACAAAGCGGTTGCCATTTTCAACGTTCTCCTACTGTGTGTATTCAGAAAAAAAACGACATTGCTCTTCCTGCCATTTCTCCCGACTAATAATTCTCTGTCCTGTCTCTTCTTCCTTCTGTAGCAAATATTGATCCAGCTGACGACTCCTCAAGGTCTGGGTGCTTTCCTGTGAACTGCCAGAGACAAGGTGAAGAGCTTTTCATGGTTAAGTGCTTTCACTGTACAAGGCTCTCACTCACGCTCAAGTACAGAGGCTTGAATAGAATTGGGAATATACTGCCATAAGAGCATGTGTGTGGGATGAATTTAAGCTTTGTTCAGCAGATCCTTACCGAGATAGGCAGACTTGGTTTTAATATTTTATCTCAACACTCCATCGTCTGGAAACTGGAACTGTAAATGTGAGAATCCTAATAACTTGAAATAATTGTAAAATCTTAAAAGTTGTGCTCCAAGCATAACGGTTAGAGAGTTGGTCCTGGAGGGTAGCTGGTTCAAATCTCCAACCACTAAAGGTACTGTCTCCAAGCACTGCTCTCAAGGTACTGCCAAAAAGCTGCCCACTGCTCCTTCACGAGATGGGTCAAATACAGAGGTCACATTCACAATGACAAGTAATCACTTACTTAAGCTTAATTAATTACATTTGGTGAAACTCTCCTAACTACCGTTAGCTGTTAGTGTTTACTGGTGTGAAACGGCTAAAACCTCACAGGATAACTTGTTAGTTTGTGCTAAACTGCACAAGAAACACACAGGTCATTACTCATAAGGACTTACATCTCCCTCGTCTGCAGGTTTGCCACAGACAGTTGGAAGTGTCCACTCGTTGAGACAAAGTTTGGTGGCTAATGCTAGTTGGAACTGGCTGAAGTTGACCCATCAGGTTTTGGGCCACTAAGGGGGCTCACCCTTAGTTCCTCACCGCTTTTTGTTGTTGCTACGTTAAGAAAAAGCGTCATCGGTCCCTTCTGTGTTGGTTCCTATTTCATGTAAACATCGTAACGTGTTCTTTTGAGATGCGTAGTTTAGCCGACGAGATTATCTTTACCATGGAGAGAAATCATAAAGATTTATGTTGGTCTTTGCAGCAACAACACAGCACTGAGTGTCCGTCGCTAGACTTCTTCACTGTGATTCCTACACTAGCGCTGGGGAGAAAACATGGCGGATCAGGAAGCGCTAGCGGTTCTACCTGGTGGGCGGAGCCTCTCACATTGGAGGGTGGAGTTATTCAAATATCCCCTGATGTGACGCAGAAGTAGAGGAGAAATCTAAACAGCTCCTTTAAGCACGATTTCTGACATTTGTACATTAATACTAACACAATTCACCATTATTATCAAAAGTACCGTGTGTGTAGCGGCAGTACAGACCCAAACGCATGTTCAAACAACAGAAAAAGGTGATTTCTTTCATAATATGGGACCTTGAAGACTCAAGATTTAAGATTTAAGATTAGTGTCCTTCCACTAATTAAACACTGCACCAAGAACATGCCAGGATTCATGTGTGAAAAGAGTTTAAGAGCAGCCTGATGTACACTATTTAAGATCTAAATGTTTCTTTAAGACTACCATAGTTTTGCAGTTTGACATATTGCTGAAGGATCTTCTGCCAGGGTTAGAAAGCAATAGTGTGGGTAATGGAGGATTCAAAATGTTTGAAACTAGAAGAGAGTAAGAGCAGGTTTAATATTAATTTAAACATTTAATTCTAGTAAATTACACCAGAAAACTTTTAAAGCTTTAAATGAGGAAACTTGCAGGTGCAGCTGACAGACAGCATAAAGCTTTAGATAATTAAGCCTTTTACTTCAAATGAACATATTATAAGGTACTACATACTCTCCGATGGTGATAAAATGCTCAGAATGTAAATAAACAAACTGAGAATAAAAAAAATATGTATAAATGGTTTTCATTTCTAGGGAGTGAAGAGCAAACTTTAATCATTTTCAGTCTGACAGTGACTCCATCAGGTGTGAAATTAACTTAAAACTCTTCACCGAAAGGCAACAGTTTTTTAATCTGGAAAACTGTATGTGTAATAGACAAACATTTGCAAGAATATTGTAAAAATTAATAATCAGGGCAGTCTCATTTTAATTGTTGAGAATATAATTACTGAAACGGCGTGGTGACATTTGCGATTATTCCTCCTAGTTCGGCACAGGTCTGCATGTGTCGCTGTCTCTAACGGTGGAGCCGAGCGTGGACGTCGACGATCCGCCTTTGAAGCAGACTCCTCCTTCCCTGAACTCAGTGGCAATCTGATCCAGTTCGGTGGGGCTGCATCTCCAGGGGGTGGAACATGTGAAGGTGAGGACACACACGTTCGCCATCAGCTGCAGCCCGGCGAGTGCCGGAATCGGGCAAATCTGATGGCTGACACTCGCTGCTCTGCAAAGCACCGCTATTATCTACTTGAGAGCGCAGAGTGATAATTATATGGACTTGCTGAAGAGCTTCATAATTAGCATGCTGTTACTTCCAATAACAGGTACTATGAATCTCTCACATGCGGTCGCACTGGTAGAAACGGCGAGTCCAGAAACTCCCACAATTTAAATGCTCACTCTGGATTCACCCAATCCATATAAATTTGATTAGGAATTGCACGGTTGTCAAGAGTCAATGATGGAAGACTGAGAAAAGTGAGCTTACAATCGGCGACTTGAACTTGAAGTAACCGTCTAAGTTCAAGGTTGAGAATGCCTTGCATCGATGTCACAAACCCCGAGAACTTAAGAGGTGCATCACTATTATTAGATGTGATCTGTACAAAGTCCCTCCAGAAGTTTTCCTTCAACTCGACTTTTCCTTCCACCACATTTACATCTACCTGCTACATAAGCCATCCTCATATAAATACAGCATCTCAACCAGAAGACGTCTTTTTGCTTAAAGGAAGGGTAAGTGGCATTCTGTTGATCAACACAGCGTAAACGGTTGCTAGCTCTATCTAGCTGTTGTTAGCGCAACAGAGGGCTAGGCTAGGCTGGGTAAACGGTTGCTAGCTCTATCTAGCTGTTGTTAGCGCAGCAGAGGGCTAGGCTAGGCTGTGTAAACGGTTGCTAGCTCTATCTAGCTGTTGTTAGCGCAGCAGAGGGCTAGGCTAGGCTGTGTAAACGGTTCCTAGCTCTATCTAGCTGTTGTTAGCGCAGCAGAGGGCTAGGCTAGGCTGTGTAATCATCTGTCAGATTGTAGAGCAGGGTTATGTGGGTAAAGTGAGGGTGATGTGAAGGCTGTTGAGTCTTGAGGTGGGTGAACTAGCCTCCACGCCAGCCAGCTCCTGAGTTGTTCACGCGTATCAAACTTGTGTCGTCTGTAAACACTACACTTTAAGATTGTATTTGAAGTGTGGCGTTTTGTTTGTAGTATTAATAGTTTTACTTAAACTTCACCTAAGACTAGTTACTTCCTTCACAGCCATTGATGTGCACATTTATTGATTACTAAGTTGTTGAAAATCGGTGACGGTTTGGCTCTCATTGACAGACACGCAACAGCTAAACAGCTGGTTATTAGAAGCTGTGTCTAATGTGGATAGATACTTCATTTTCATTGGACACAAACACAGTACTTGATATGTCCAGTGCTTAATATGGCGGTGGCTACCGTTTTTGATGTGTGACGTCATATGCAAAGCATCAATTGGTGCTAATTTCAGTACTACAGCAATAATCTTATGAGCACTATAGACTTTTGACTACTTCAAGATCTTGGAGCGTTGTAGCTCTTTAAAAGTGACTTACCAAGAAAGCACAAACCTTCCATGGACTCTGTTTCTGAACAACTAACAGCTTATTTGTAGTGCACCCCTTGCCCCTGCTTGTCCCTCTCATTGTAAGACTTTCCCTCTTTGACACTACACGGCACTTCTATGATTGTTGACCTTGAAAGGGCAGTCCCATTGTGTGCCGGGCACGAAGACAGCCAGGAAACACAAATAGGAATGGAAGAATGTAAGCAAGGGGTTGTCTGACCTTTGATATGCATGTTCACACAGTCAGAACCTTCCGTTTGGCCCACTAGGGTTTGACAATGGCACATTTTTGGTCGTCTTGTCTCTGTATATTAACACTTCAACAAAAACATGGCGTTAATCCATGGCGTCAAATGCTTTCAAATGCTGGTCAATTGGTTTTAAATAAGGTGAGTGATTTGGTCATTAAGAATATTCAGTTTAAGGATGCACGATAATATCAGATGGGAAACGGCCGATAATTGTCTTTTTTTTTTGTCGTCGGCCTCAGGCCTACTGTATGTTTACGTCTGTCTGATATTTCCAGCCGATATTTGATGATGCATTAATTGTATGTTGGAAAGGTAGAGCTTGTTTTTCACGTAGCGGTAGAGGTGGGTTTCTCTCGGCCTGTGCCTTCTCTTTTAAAATGCCTGCTGTTATTTTGTACCAAAATTCTGAAAACGCAGTGGAACTTCCACAAGCAAAATCTAGTGTATTTATGTGCTCTGCCTCTCTGACTGCACTAACTAAATTGCGTGTTTGCCTCACCACACATAGGCTGTGTCCCGAGCCGCTTACTGCCACACTTAACGGGAAGGTAGGTAAGGTGCATCTCAGGAAATAGCCGGGTTTGTATCGTAACTGCTGTCTATGCACTAGGTAGTGAACATGGAGTGTAATACGTGCCCTATTTGACATGGTACACTACATAGGGTGGTAAGTGACTTTTTCTTAAAATGTTGTGCACCACGCTGGAAATGCGCCGCCCTCGTTCCCCTCTGCTTTCAACGCCCACTTGACTTGGCGCTGTGTTAGAAATGTTACGGCGCTGTTTTTGTGTCAGTGTTCTAAGTGTGCAGTTTCTCTGCTATTCTAAGCTTTTTAAGTGAATTTAAGTGATTATTTGTCATTGTGAACACAGCACATGGTGCACCACAGCCAAAAGTAACCTCTGCATTTGACCCATTATGTGACGGAGCAGTGGGCAGCTTTTTGGCTGCACCTGGGGAGTAGTGCTTGGGTATGGTACCTTGCTCATGAGTACTTCAGTGGTACCTTTACCAGTCCTCGACTTCGACCGACAACCTTCCGATCATGGGGTCGACTCCCTAATGGTTACGCTACCGACTGCCCATGTTTCAGTTGCACTTGCAGAATTTTTTTGTATATTTCCCCCTACTGACCGTATGTTATGAAAGACTTATGAAAGACCCTGAAGCTTCTTGGTCTTCCTTCCAAAAACCCATCTCTTCGTCTCCCAGATATAGTCAGTGGATTTAAGGCCCAACCCAGGGTGAGGTGTTTTTCCTAGATCTTGATGTGCTGCTCCTTTCTCAGGATTATTTATGAAGTGTTCCCTGCCTGCTGGAAGTGAAAACAGCTGTATAGTGTGTTGCTCTCTCCACTACAATGCTATTGACGTTTATTTTGGCATTGAAGACTCAAGCCTTTTCGGGCCGCTACCCTTAGGGCTCAGGTTTAGTTTCGTCAGACTTCTTGTGATCTTGGATGAGAGAGTTTTTTGTCTTGTTTAGGTGCTGTACGGCAAACAACAGTCTACTTGACGTGTAGAATTTGTTTGACAGATCAATGGCATCAAACTTAAAATGAAGTAGCTTCCAAACTGGGTGTGAGCTGGCGTGAGATTATACTGCCTTACAGCGTTATGGAGCGCCATAACAAACAGTTGTTTAAAGTAAGAACAGGTTTGTCTTTGACAACATGTAGATGAAATTTGGATGCTGAAGTATGAAGTCACAATTTTACTGCCATTGTGGCATTTGCCAAGTGCAGCATTTCCCAATCCCAGTCCTTGCGGAATACCGCTCTGCACAGATTCGAGTTTCCTGACCCACAGCACAGTGATGCTACTGATTAGCTAATTAGCAATGCAGGGTCTGCGGTGCAGGAAATAACGAATCTGCGCAGAGCGGTATTCCGCGAGGGAAACGCTGGCCTAGTGTAATCATCTGTTGGGTGTTTTTGGGGGTAAAGGCCAGTTAATGGTTGTATAAAATGTTTTATACAACTATGGTTGTGCTGTTCCAGGTTGCTTGTTGAAGTCTTGATTTTAGAATAGTTTCAGCTTTTACCACTGGGAGAATAATTTTTTTTTTTTTTTTGGCAGGCATGTCAAACAGCTGAACATTGCCATCTATCAGATGTTCATCTATAGACGATTTAACAGAATGGAAGCATTGACATAGCTGTTGCTTTGACACTTACAGACACAGGAAGACATTTGACTATTTTGATTTGACTGTTGGTTCTAAAATGATTAGATTGTCATCACTTATTAAGGTGGCAATGATTCATGATTCAATACATAGGTGTATTTGTTTCCAGATTGCTGTTTTGAGTTACTTTTCCCATTTGACGCTCACACTGAATCAGAGGTAGTTTACAACCCATGTCGGTAGGGGAGTGAACTAGCTCCATTACGTGAGCTGAAAAACGTGAATTGATGTGATTTGATTTTTTACACGATTCGATCACTCCTATCACTTATTTTTGGGAACGCCAGTGTTCTCATGGTGGGTGGGCTCTTTTGATCTCTCTGACAATCTTTCCCTTCTAACTGCATCCTCTGACTTAGGGTGTTGGTGGCCTAGTGGTAGGACACTCGCCTTTGGACCAAAAGGTTGTGGGTTCGAATCTGACCTCTGGTGTTACCAACACTGTGTCCCAGAGTGAGACCCTTAACTCTAAGTTGTTCTCAGGAGAACTGTCCCTGAAATTAGGAAATGTACGTCGCTCTGGATGAGAGTGTCTGCTTAATGCTGTAAATGTAAATGTTTATTAACTGAGTTTTTATGTCTGCAGATTTTATGCACAAAATGTAATCAGCAAACTAAGCTATGACTTTATTTACTTATTATATTCTCAGCCACAGTATTTATTGACTGTTAGCATGGATACCTCATGATGTTGCAGTGTGTTGCAGCTTTGATTGTGGCAGTCCATGATCTCAGACAGCTTATAGTGGAAACAAGCTCTCACATGAAGTATTGAGTTGACCCTGAGAATGTAGTGGACTTGACAAGGTTGACAAGTTGTATTGGAATAATTCTCTTGATATTGAGATGCTGTTTTGTTATTCAGCTGCCCGTCAGCCACACAGCTACTCCAGTAAAACTGTTCCCAACCAAGCTAAACAGTTACACCCCAGACCACTAGGGGTCTGCAAATTCTGAGACACATGAATTGCCCACATTCTGTCTCTTTTTCCCTTTTCAGCTTTGAAGTCATTTCATTGTGACGGGGGACTGTCTGGCTGTTGTTTCAGCTCTTGATGTTGGATTTGTGTTTGGAGGTTTTTTGTGATGTTGAATTTTTGGAGCGTTCCCACTGTATTAGGCTTTGGGTAAAGTGACTTAATTGACTTGAGTGACTTCTCTTCTTTGTGATATTGGGGAAACTCGTCATTTATAACCCGCAGTAGCTTGCACACGTCTCGTAGGTTCGCCTTTCAGCTGCATTTTAAAGGCCTCTTGGCCAGTTCCGGTACTTTTATCTGCTGTACCCCAGCTGTGTAACACAGTCCCTAAACTACTCTCACTGTCTAACTCTCCTACTTTTCACTTCTCTTCCATATACTCAAAAGACACACTACATTTTTAACACTGTGACCAGATTTCAGTACAAATTCTTTCAGTGTGTTTAATCACAGTTGCCTAATTGTTCTCCTCTGTGTCCTGTTCTTGCATTCCAGCTCTAAAGATGCCTCGCGAGTGCTACAGAAACCAGCAACTCCGTCCTACTTCATGGTAAGTCTGGTAACTTACTGGTTTTTATCTACTTAAATTGTGGCAGTGCAGCTAGTGTAGAGTTAGTTTAGTCCAGTCTCAATGGGACCAGCAGGAGAGCTGCAGAATGTGTATTTAGGAGGGTTAGAGACGGGCGGAGGGATTAAAATTTCCATTAGAAAACAGGAGCCTGCGGTACAGTACACGTGTCGTCTTAGCGGACAAACTCTAATTGAGCTAACAGGAAGCACGTCCATACAGGCCTGCGCAGGAGAGTTCCACTGCAGTGGGACTAGTTACGACTCTTGTGATGCAGCGTCAGCATCGCACCCTTAATGCACAAATAAAAGCCATATCACATGTGTAGAGCAGGAAGATGTATCGCCCAAAACTGACTGTCCCATGCCTTTATTCTGTTGTAATTGGCTGTGCGAAAGTGCTTCTTGTTTGCTCAACTAGTTTGGTCCAGTCGAAACACGACAGTGTGACATTGCCGCGTTGGCAAGGTCGTTTGTTTTGCATGTAACCCTGTCAAACATAAATACGCAGTAGAATCCATTGCTCTAGACACCAAACGCTACAGCACTAACTATTCTTTTTCAGTATTTCTTTTATTTGAAAAAAGAACAAATATTATTATATTATTATAGTTGTAATATAATAATATAATATATAAAATAATCCACAATTCCGTGTAAGTATATAAAGCATTTTTAAGAATCTTTTCTAGTACATTCAGGACACTGTTACTCCGAAAATGAAAAACAAAAAGTCTTTTAGCTTTCGGCACTTAGAAAGCGATTACAAGGAATTTTTTGTTTAGAACCGAAATTTACAAAGCCATTCAAACAGTCTGTATATGATCATATTTTTGTCTGTTTTGATAACTGTTTTTTAAAACTCAAGTTTGAGAAAAATCAAGAATATTCAAAATACACTTTGACTTCACTGCAGTCTCTCAGTATTTACAAATATGCACAGTTTAGGAAAGTCAAAGTCTCTGTCCTAACAGCCATGGGTTCTTACCTGGATTACAAAAGCAAAACAAAGAAGAAAACAACCAAAAAATATTTTCGTCTTAAAACTTTAAAACGTCTTCGCCTCTGTCAGGCCTTGCGATGGTGGTGGGTGTGGTATGGGCAAATTGTGGGCTTGAACATCTGATCATTTTTTTCTTGTCGTTGTTCTCGTTCTCAGATGGAGGTCCCATGACTGGAGTCCATAGCTTCTGGCAGGGCTCCTGTGGGCACGGCCTGGTAGGGGACTGGCATGGGCGTCTTGACGGGGCTCTGGCGGAACAGGCCTCCGTTGGGGGCACGGTGCTTGCAGCGCATGGAGGAGGGCAGGGTGGAGCTGCTGAGCGGCAGGGGCAGGTTCCGCGTCGACACGCGGCCCGGCCCGGGGACCTCTTGCAGGAAGGAGCTCACCGACAGCCCCCCGGGGGTGAAGTCTCTGACTGCTTCCTGCGAGCCCCGACGCTGCCGCATGCTGGCCAGACTGCCCAGGCTGCCCATGTCCAAGGCCGAGATCTCTAGAGACTGAGCAGGAATCTGTTTGTGAGCCAGGTCCTCGTCTAGGAGCCCGGTCAGCCGCTGGTGAACCTGCTCCAAGTTCACCTCTTTGTCCTGCGAGAGAGAGAAGCAGATAAATCGATACAGACAGCAACAACAGACAGAATAAGGGCAGTGATGGTCAACACCAGCTGCAATTTACAGGTAAGTTTGGTTGGACGTTTGGTTTATCTTGCAGTTTGACCGTCACTGTTTTACCATTGAAGTTTAGGCAAAACGAGTCTGAAAATAGCTGAAATAAGGGAAGGCCAGTAGTGTGTGTCAACTGCGTTGTGAGCATTTCATCTGCTTTGACATTCCGCTAATGATGCTTACCCATTACAAACTGCAGAAAAGGTCAACTGACTGCATAAACACTGATCAGATGAAAGATGATGGGCTACTTTTTGGAAGGTGAGCTGCAAACCCATTAGTGCATGACAGGGAAGCAGGAAAAAAACCGTAGGAGAAGCGCTTGGAGGCATGACAGACTCGTTCAGCGACAGCAGCAAAAACACGGACTAGACGTTTGTTGGCTAAGAATCAGGCCGAAAGAAGTAGTCCATCCACCGCGGGAACACAAGAGTAAAGTCATTCGTTATAATTGGGGTTTTCACAGAGAAGGAAAACATAAACGGAGAACAGAGGCGGTAATATCCTCTAAAACAGTGTGATCACACGCTTGTTCATCTGGTGGATGACGGAAGAGAAACGTGCTAATTGTGCAGTGCAGAGTTTCACAGATTGCAGTGAGTCTAAATGCAGCAACGAGGGCCACAAACATCCATATTCTGGCCGTTTGTAAACATTCTACACTGATACAATATGCTGTCTGTTGCTCCATCCTCCTTCCCTCTACCACCTTCCTTCCCATGCATAGACAAGTCACAGAACACACACACACAATCCAAACAGAAATGGGGCTGGCACTGATCTGAGGTCAGCTACTGAGCTGCTGCTGCCGCTTCACCTCTGAGACAGATTCCTGATGAGAAACAACTCCTCCGACAGCAACACATCCATGTCTCACAAGCTGCAGTCAGCAACAATTTGAGCCAAACCCAGATTTGATTCTTAGAACAGGACTGAAAGGCAGGACCCAAAAAAACAGGGATTAAAAAGCACCTCACAGAGCTCATTCTGCCTCTCTCCTGTCTGATATCTACAGGCTTTGTGAAGGAGGCGTCTCTAAAGCAAACACACAAACCCTGCCAGACCCCTGCCTGTGTAAAACGTTTTCCACTCTTGGTTTTGCATATGAAATACCTGCCATCAACACTGCAGTGCATCTGCCTCCAAAACTACCTCCTCCAGCACTTCCTTTACAAACTGCACAGAATTTCAAAGCAACAAGACACTGAAAACTAACCAGCACCACACTTCTCTTCTGCAGTTTAACAGACAGGGAGGATTCTCTCGAACGCCTTTTTACGGCTGCTGACTTTCACGTTCCTGTTAAACAATAAGACTTAAAGCACTTAGTGTGTTCTTACAACTGCGGAGGGCCAAGCGAGTCCGAGTCTGTTGTGTTCGAGAAGAGAAAGCACTAATCTGTGGCTGCAGGACCCTCAGTTTAACGTGGTTTTGATCAGCAACAGCCCTAACAGAGGCCCTAATCAATCAGCCCGGTTCAGACTGAGACACCGTCGACGGACGTGACCGAAAAAAGCGACAGCAGGACCGAGGGGAAGTCTGTGCCGCCGAGACGGACTGAACAAGTACAGCGTAGGCTTCCTCGTTGCACACACTTTAGTTTAAGGATCCAGGTTCAGCCTTCAGCTTGTAGTCTGCGGGTGATCGGCCCTAAACGTAGATGTACGGGCTGGAAAGGTTTGCATCATATAACATCAGTAACGTCAGATTGTGGGAGTCTTTAAAGAGTTAAATGTCACTGAACCCCATGGCCCTCCCAGATACTATCTAAGGGCTGAACCAAGATGCAGTGTTTAGGAAAACTCAAGTGCGTTCCCCTCCTTATCTGAGCATCACTTAAAGCAATACTCCAGTACTTTTCAGCATAAACCTGTTCATCACTTTTCGTGACTTTTTATTACATGACATTTTCTTAACGTTACATATTTCGTAGGAAGTAAAAACAAATCAGGTTTGAGCGTGAAAACTACTGGCGTATGGCTTTAAGCATCAGGGTGGAATGAGGTTTAGGATGGCGGGTCACACCTATAGCTGTGTGTACTGGAGCTCGACTAAATCGGGGCTGCCGTCAGTGGCATCTGGATCCATAAAGTAGAGTGTGGCAGTGGCACAGTCCCGGGCGCGGCGGGCGGGGGTCGGCCGCGGCTTTGCCGCCTGGGGGGTCACCTCTTTGGGCTGCGCCCGGCGGCAGCGCGGCGAGTTCCACCAGGTCTCCAGCGCGGCCACCAGGCAGGCCAGCAGCAGCCCCGCCGCCAGGATGCAGAAGACGCCGGCGAAGCTGTGCAGCCGCAGCGCCCGGCCCTCCGTCTGCGCCTCGGCGCGGCTGTCCAGATCGCAGCGGCCCTTCCGTGGCCACCACTTCTGCTTCAGGATGTCCAGGTCCCCCTTCTCCTGCAGCTCCAATATCCTGCAAAGCATTATCACCGTATTACTTGGGTGCTTAAACTTTTGAAGCGCGCGTCGTGTAGCAAATGGGGAATCTGAGGTTCAATATGAGTCGGGTTCTGACAGTTGGTTTAAAATACGACACACTGAAACAGGCTGATAAATGGACTTAAGTAACACAACACTTACAGCATGGTTTCTACATTATGTTCTCTGCATTTATGAAGTAAGCTGTTTGTGAGCGTATAACAATAGCCATTAATTAAACCAGACACTTCACTTCAAATCACATTTGCTGCAATTTATAATTCACACTGCGCTTGTTCTTTTCCACGGCTTCATTAATAGACGTATGTTCATTCACTCAGCGCGTCCTCCGCTCATGCCCATTTCACCGCTCTCTGGATGTGTTAATCAGAGCCGGGGGCCGTGTCTCGGTCATGTGGTTTTGCATCGGTCATAATGGATGGTCAGGTTTAAAAGGTGCCATCACGTGCTGCCGGAGAGATTGTGTAGCGAGGGCAGAGGATATCAGACCGGCACAAGAACTGCAGAGCAGCGTTGTTACCTACAGATGTACCAAACCCATCAACTGTCTTCATTTCAGTTCTGAACAACAACTCTGGGGTGTGTGTGTGTGTGTTCATGTATTTATGGCATTGTGGGGACAAAAAGGTCCCCTAAAATCACTTTTATCTGTTTTTTGGGCTTTGTGGGGACATTTGAGAGGTCCCCATGAGGAGAAATGACTTTATAGAAAATGTGCTTGTTTTATTTGAGAAACTAAAAGAGGTAAAAGATGTGCTTTTGGTTACTGAGGTTAAGGTTAGGGTTAGGATTAGGTGTAGCTGTAAAATTATATACATCTAGTCATTATGGGAGTCTATGGAAAGACCTCACAAAGATAGTAATACAAGACTCTGTGTGTGAGAGAGTGATAGGTGACAGCTTTGGGTCGCTCCTGTCTCATGTTATTGGTGGTGTGTTTACACGCTGACATTGTTTTGATTTAAGATCACATCTAAGCTAGAAATAGGTCTAATTAAGACTATGACAGCGGCGATAAAATAGACCTGTGAAGAGGAAACGTACAGAACTGTCAAAAGGCACCTACTACAATGCCGGTGTAGTGTGCAGTAAAGATTACATCACATATATGAAGACTGATCAGTAATTTTGCATCGCAGCTCACGAGAAGAGCAGCGCATCAGCAATGTTCAAATATTTTAAGGCAAGACAACACAAAGGCATTAAATAGTTTCACGTGTCACCGTGAAAGTGCTCTGAAGACAAATGTTTCTGCTGATACAAGATGGCAGTGGAGAGGATGGAATAAGCTTGTTACTGTTACACTGCCACACGCAACACTGTGTGATTATCCAAACACGACCCGCACCGCGGAGGTGAAAGAGTGGGGGAGGGTGAAAGAGAGAGGTTGGTAATGGGTCAGTGCTTACTTTTGGGAGAAGAGGTCTCTGTAAGGGCTGCCGTGCTGCAGTGCGAGGCCGTAGCCTCTAGTGCTCATGCTGCTTCCTGCCACGGCGAGACTGCACTCGTCATCGGTCAGAGCGGCGTACTCCACTACAGCCATGTCCCACAGGAAGGCATAAGAGCCCCGTTTTGCCTGACGGAAGACACAAACACACAGACACACGCCTTCATTTTCCTCATCAAGAGTTTTATGCTTTTGAATTGATTGCCAGTGATTGCACTGAAGTGACACGGTCCGATTTCAGCTGTGTGAGGTGGAGGGAATACAACACTTGCAAGCAAATTACAGATCTGACCCATTTGAGAGCTTTTTACTCTGCAACAGGGAGAGGAATAAAGAGCTCAACTCCAAAATCATGCTTCACTTAGAGACTGGATGCAGTGGGAAAAGGGTTAAATGACATTTACAACACACTGCACAGGTATCAAGGGTCAGATTTGGGGTTTTTATGTAATAAAGAAGTTTGAAGAACTTACAACTGTATAACATTCATAGAAATACACTCATGATTTGACATTATTTGAGATTATTACTAGCATGTTCTCATCCTAAAAGCAAAATTATGTCAGTGATTTTAAGATATTACTTGACAGATCTCTCCACAGCGTTCATGTAGTACTAAAATTATTTGCTAGTAATTACATTCTTTCACTTCTTTCCCCAGATTCTCGCTTTTCCGGCTTATTTCGACGTTCCAGTCACCTCATTCCAATCCTCAAATAAAAATGAAATGATTTACAGAACAAGCCTGTGACGCCATCCCCTCAGTTGAACTGAGCAACGCCCACAAGCTTTGTGAGAAGTCAAAAAAACAAATATGCAAATAAATAAATCAAAAGTAACAAAAGGGAGACGACAGAGCAGCCCCACTCCCCCTCGCTTTTCTACAGAAGCGTGCAATTTTCCTCTCAATGGCGCGGCCTGAGACGGCATTCTCCATTTGCCTTTCAAACGTACAGCTGCTAATATGACATTTTGATATCCTCAATTTATCATAGCAGCCAGAGTGACTCAGAGGCATTACACTGGAACGTAATTAGGATGCTACACCACGACTAGCCTCTGATGATACACCTGTGTGCCTGGAATCGACAGTGTCCAATTTATGAAATTACCAACTTGATTGTGGCGCTTGTGCTCGGCTTAGGCGGAGACCCAGTCTCCCGCAATCACAGAAAGGGCAGATAGAAGCGTTCTAAAGAAAATTAACTAATTCATTTATACATGAACCTGGTGAGGCAGCAGCGCTTGTTAATTGCTTTTGTGTGTGTGTGTGAGAAAACCAGCCTCTCTCAACACCATGAACACTCATTCAGACAGACCATATGCTCACTCACTGTCATCTCCTTTCAATTCATTACTCGAGCAATAAATTCCTCTGTCGCCAAAATGTTAATTTAATACAGAGATACACAACATTCTAATATAATTGTGACAAAAGAATGGGAACATTGCAAACTTTAATCCATTCTTTTGTCAGTGAGGTACTGATACCAGCAAAACTAAAACTCTTTTGTATTGACGCCCACAACAGTAAAAGTTCTTGTGTATGTTTCTAATCTGAGGATCACCTCACCTCTAGTACCAGTGCAAACTCAGACTTTCCAGAGGATTAGAGCTATGATTTTGGAATCGACAGTGATGTCTGGAAAGAAAAAATGGCTAATGACCTCGCGACCAGGCCCCGACATGTACAGATGTGCATCTAAACATTTTGGTTCATATTTTTACACTAAACTCACGCTTGTCTCTTGTAGCTCTTCCATTATTCATGCCGTCTTTACAGATATAATGCATAATTCATGATTCATGATCTTCCTCCTCAGGCCTGCGCAGATCTCCTGAACCCTCAGTAGTCTTGAACATTTTTCATGTTTATGTTTTCTTAACTGATTTATTCGTACATTAATACACTCTTCTTTTGCTAAATGATATTTTTTATTTCCTACTGGATAATCCACTGAGGAAATGCAACTCCCAGTTTTCCCAGGTGTGCATAGAAAAATGCAAGAGCAACATTAACAAAATATTTTAATTGCATCAAAATTCAGTTATACACACAAAACCCCCGCGCTAAAAGCTGCAGCATCCCTTCATGAAACGTTACACGGCAGCCAGGAGACACAATTTGCTTGCTGTGTTGTGCCTCATGTGTTTGTGCAGAGCCCCTCAAGAGCCCTGAGCCGAAAAAAGTTCACTTGAAAAGCCCAGACAGCCTACACCGCCGAGTGGGTTTTCCGCTGACAAAAGAGGAACTATTTGAGGAGAGAAGTGCAATCACTGAAAAGCCTCAACATCACGACAACCCTCTTCGAAGTACTGACCATGGCACAAACCACAACAGAGGTCTGGCAGCGTTATCAGTGCAGCGCTTAAAACGTGACGCTAATGTTATTTAACTAACCTCGCTGCTGTTGGTTAACACCCGCCTCAAGCAGCGTTCAAAAGCACAGTGAACGAAGACGTCACCTTGACAAAAAGCGCTGTGTGGACGCCCCCCGGCGATTATCCTGCTGGAGATTATCCTGCTCTCGGTATAATGACACGGTAACTGTCTCCTTTGTGAATATTCGTGTTTCTTACCTTTCGGATGCCCTCTCCGGGGGAAGCCACAGAGTTCTCCTGTCCCTTGTTTTTATTGATGGTCCTCCACAGCTCTGCGAAGGTGCTGTCCTGCTCCAGCGGGTTCGTCCCCTTCACCCTGAAGTATTCGTACACCGTGGACTCCCGCACCGTGCCGTAGCTGAGGTCCGACTGCTTGGCCAGGTCCTGGAACGTCCTGGAAAGTGTAATAAACGTGTTGTTCACTGATTCGTTCAGTTGATGTGTGATTGTGTCTGGAGGCTTTCTGGAACGCAGAAAACAGAAAATAAACTTGACGGGTGTCTTCTCGAAGTCACTGTGCGTTACGCGTAGAAATCAGTCATTTGCGTTATTAAAAATTGATTAGAAACTAAGTCTGAATGTGATTGTTGTCACCAACAAAGAAAATCACAAACCCAGCAAACAGCCTGAAATATTTTGGCTTGGAACTATTTTTTCTTTTCATTCACATGCAATCAGTCACTAAAATAACGTGTCTTTTTCCCTAACAACCAAAATACAGCAAAGCTTGTAAATTACTCTTTACAACTCGGCCAGTGAAGCAACACAAATATTACAAGCTTAACAGAATGAAGAAATGAACTAAGCAAAACGGATTCTGGCTTTATGCTTATGGGTCTTACTGCTCAGAAACGTTCCAGACCCAAAGCGACCCCGGGTGCTGCCGCCTCCCTGTCGCACTTCTGATTGGGCGGCTGCACGTTGTATTAAGAGACCGGATATTTGCTTTACCGCTCAACAGTTCTCCAGCCCAACTTAGTGGCTGTGGCTAGCGTAACGGTCAGGGAGTTCGCACTCTTGTCTGAAGGTGGCCGGCTCCAATCCAGGTCTGGTAAAGGTGCCACTGAGGTACTCATGAGCATGGTACTGTCCTCGAGCACTGCTCCCCGGGCGCGGCCCATGCATGGAGGGGTCAAATGTAGAGGTCACATTTTGTTGTGGTGCGCTATGGTGTGTTCACAATGACAAATAACTTGGCTTGGCTCGGTTTTTGGTACTTAATAACTGGAACTGAAGTACAGTTACAGCGTTTAGAAGACACCCTCATCAGCGTTTCCCCTAGGGTTACAGACCTGGGGGTGTTTTTGACGTGACACTTTCCGACGTGCGCTCTCTGACGGGTCAGAACTCCACCGTGTGCGATGCAGAGAGCAGAGGAGAATTGTAAACGCAAACGTGCGACCACGTAGGGACAGAAACGGCACAGCGTGGTGTAAAGATGAATAACATAATGCCGTTTAGTGTGTTTACTAGAATGACAATGTATTGACCTTAAATGACTCCTGTTGTGATCTGGTGCTGAATATAAAATAGAAAATAAACTTGCAAAAGCATATTACACACAAACACAAACCAAACACACTTAACATTAATGCATGATAGCCAACTGACTGACTGTCCTTAGTAGTAGTGTGTGCTGTAAGTACTTAAGTACCTTTGTCATAAAAATAAAGTGATTACAGATGTCTCAACATGCGCTTTTAACTCAACTACTTCTAGCGTTCAATACCAAAATATATTATCCACCCTGTTAAGAACCTAATAACACTAAAATATTGTTCACGACACAATTTCTTGCCCAGATCTACGTCCATGTTACATGTTGATGTGAAGTGCTACTGCTCTCAACCTTGTTAGAAGTTTTGGCATGTTTATACTTATGCGCGGAGTTACTGTCCGTCCAGTATGAAGGACGTAGACGTCAGAGTCAGCTTCGGATGCTATTATATTCATTTATAGTTTGCGCCATTGTTTGTCTACCAGAAACAGGTAATGACGTCCCCGCTCCAAGGCTTCTCATTGGTCACGAATGGTATACGGTTTAAAATTATATCGCCACCTGCTGCCTTGGCATGCTTTTGACAGCGTTTTTTGCGAGATACTTGTGACCCTCCACGGCAAAACCAGTCGCTTGTCGCAACAGAGGTTTCTGAGAAAAACGAGCGTTTATGTTGCGTGGGGTAAAATGTTGGATTTTTTGTTTTTAGTGTTTTGAAACAGTGGAAGGTCTATACTGTACTGTTGTGAATAAATTTGGCTGAAAAACTTACCCTTTCCATCCTAAAAACGTGACTTTCTTGAGGTGAGGAATTCAATTCCAGCAGAATGTTAAAAGTTTGTGTTTTGACCGCTCTACTTCAATATTTACGGTAAATCCACTGGTTGACTAGCGTGAAGATATTTCTCCGGAATCCATCTCCGTCTCCCGAGTTCAGTTAACCTAACGCAGGTAGGCTATCCGTGTGGCTGTGAATGCAGCGTAGGCTACCGTAAATGCAAACGTAGCCGCGACCGCACCAAGCGTCTGTGAGTGCTACGGCGATAGTCAACTTCAAAGGCAGATTTCTCCGTTTCTCACTTGGCGTGACAGGAGGAACCCGACTCCTTTGAATGTTGATATCTCAGTCATATGTCGTCCCATTCATTCCATATAGGTATCGTTTTGAAGCTTGATTTATGCCCTTTCATGAAAACATAACTCAATTTTGAAAATTTGCGACAAGCGACTGGTTTTGCCGTGGAGGGTCACATTTTTGAAAAGGTGCTCGTTTGGACGCAATAAAAAAACAAAAGGGAAAATCTCCGTTTTCAGAAATACCCGTGTACATGTGGACATGGCATTAGCCTGAACAACGTGCCGGATATTTGCTAGGATATTTGGTTTCTTTCCTACTGCAGTGATGGAAATTCAATTATTAAACTCATTTTTAAAGGTGCTCATTGTATTAAATGGCAGAAACAGAAGCCTTTTTAACCACTAAGTAAAAGGTCAAAGTCTAACCCAGAACTGTTTTTCAGTGATTCTTTAGAACTGTAGTCCTCAACTGTGGGAGAAGACCTGAGGAAAACTAGGCCAGCTGGTCCCTCACAGTCCCGTCCTGTCCAGTAAAGATCATGCAGCTGAGAGCCAATCATAACCTAAGTAAAGTATTGATTAGCTAATCAGGGCTTAATGAGGAGTCTGATCTAGTACTGTCACCGTATAAATGACCCAGTAAATAATGACTCCATACGTCCGCTCGGCCAACGGAACACACTCCCGGAGCGCGTGCCGCGGGTCATCGGTCTCCGCTTGGGCTAATAACGTGTCTAAGTGATGTACAGCGGCAGGTGTGCAGACCTCACACAGTGTTTCTGACAAGTGACAGTCACTTTCTTGGATTCCATCCAAAAACAAGTGAAGAACTTCCCTAACAGCTACCTGTCCTTACTGTGAAACAGCTGTCACAGGAACACAGGCATCAGATATTACGCTGTAATTTCATGTTGTCATGACGCCCTGCTGGTGTGAGTTTCCTCCGACCAAGCGGTAGTAAGAGAAACAGTGTTGAAATGTTGGCAAAGAGGAATATAAAACTGTAGAACAGCAAATGAAGAGGTTATTCCACATCAAAACATTTGTGCTGTTTAGCTTGTGTTGGTAAAATCTGAATGAGTTCAACTCTTTTCAACACTGAAGATGATCATCAGCCTGTCCTTCAACCATTCAGCCTGATGAAGTGAAGACTTTATATCCCAGCAAATACTGCCCTTAAAACACCACATGAGACACGGGGATTTTTTAATCTGCTTAATCGTCTCATTCAGTTTTCACCTCATGACTGCAACCTCTTCTTAAAAAAACATACACGTACACTTACAGCTCAACGTGCAGCAGCTTTCTCTTGTCCACAGCAACTTCCCTTCTCTAATCACAGAGACGGAGCAGTGAGCAGCTTTCTGGCAGCACCCGGGAGGGAAGCAGGGACGATACCTCAATCATGAGTACCTCATCATCATTCCGGTCCGAGACTTGAACCGACAACCTCTCGATCGCGGGGCCGACTTCCTAAGCGTTACACTACCACCAACAACTTAGGGGTCAAGGGTCATAATGGTGGGAGTGCTGAAGGTGGGATAGAGCCAGACTCCAAGCAACAACATCTGTGTCTATAAACTCCTTCGACTCCATCTCACAGCTGCCAAAACCGCACACTGCGTGGGCACAACAGCATATCAGATGGCACCGTTGAAAACGCCTGTCTTTGTAAAGAGAGAAAAGTACGACGGCACATTAGGGTCATTGTGTGTATTGTATATATATATATATATATATATATATCTGTCTCTTATACACATCTTAGGAAAACAAGCACTGACGACATGATCACCAAGGGTGAAATTCTGAGAAGAAATTCAGAAATTCTGAGATTGTTATATATTTGCGTGAAAAACTCGTATATTCTCTGATATTGTAAAGTCATAAATTTGCAAGAAAGAAAACTCAGAAATCCTCTGAGATGTAAGTAGTATATTTACGAGAAGAAAAAGTTGGATATTCTCAGAGCTTAAAGTGGTAAATATACGAGAAAATCTCACAAATTTGTGAGAAAATGTCAGATATTCTCTGAGCTTTTAAAGTCACAAAAAAGAAGGAAATCACAGAAGCACAACGCCTGTGTGAAACTTGGCCACTGGACGCTCCACACGGAGGCACACGCTCACGGTGAGGAGGTGGAACATGGCTGAATCAGGTGAGTTTACCTGTGTTGAGATGAGATGTGTAGAGCTGGCAGGTTATGTTTTATGTCGTGTATTACAGTGGATCACGTTTGTTCAGCGGAAGAAGTCATTTATGACTTTACAATATCAGAGAATATAGGAGTTTTTTTACGCAAATACATGACATTACTCTCAGAATTCCTGACTTTTTTCTCGTAATTTTACCCCCCTCCCCAACCCCGTTTTATCTTTTTATATATACAACGGCCCTAATACGCTGTCGTAGAAAAGTGATTCTTTTTTGGTAAAGACGTAGGGTTTTATCATGCTACGCTGCTGTTTGTAAAGCTACAGTGTTAGCGTAGTTATTGATAAGTGTTCGTCTCTAAAGCACATCCATCTCTCCAGATACACTTTAAGAAAGTTATTAATTTTCAGTCCATTCACGATTGACCGTAGCTCCCCAGCTGGGCAGTACAAAACCACTTCGCTGAACAACTGAAGACACTGTGAAGACCCTTTACACACTCCGACTCCACTCCAGGGACGCTCTAAACAACAGATCAGCCCTCAACCTTCTTGTGTCAGTTCCGTAGTCGAGTGCTACCAGGCGGTAAATGGGGGGGTTGGCGGTTCGATCCCAGTGGAACATGTGAGGCTTGTGATTGATGGCTGAGTACGTCCACCAGCTGCCCTGCTCCGCTCACGTCAGAGCTCCTGCCCTGCTTTATGAGCCCAACATGGATTCGTGTACTTGGAGGCCCAGCGAGGACCTAAATCTGTGGGCTGACATTCTGTTCCACCCGATCGTTACTCGTAAACGGCGTGGTTGACGCTTTGTGTAACGAGGGGAAAATCCCAGCAGGAGTCTCACTTTAAGGACCCTGTCTCTGGTACTGCAGTATTTCAGCATTAACACCGTCAGCCGTCCAGTTGGCGATGGCGCTGCAAACGAGATTTAGAATCATGAACTTAAGAGGTTTTAACCAAACCCGGGCTCATACGGGATTCACCTCGACACGCTGAAATATAGACGCGATCGTCCTGCTGAAGCGCGAGTCACACGTTCACTGTGTCTGCACAAACCCGTCTGCGTTTTTTCACCGGTCTCCCGTCTACTACTGCGTCCCCCTGATCCACCAGCAAGTCATGCGGCACGTGAATACCATTACAGACAAAAAAGCGCAGCTGCTTAACCTTCGGAAGTAAGAGCTGACATTGAAACACCTCAATTGAACATTAACACATCCCTTTACATACTACTAGAAACGACTTTTACCCTGAACTAGGGTTTTAACTATTAGCAATTCCAGCACAGTTACTGTGAAAAGCACACTTGAGATTTTAACCACAGTGGAGGCACTGTGTACATAGCTCCCTACACGATGCTTGCTGCTTTCTTATTAATTATATTGCTGAAAGTTGAGGGTCTTCACCGGGTGGCTCTGACACTCTCGGGCAGCAGACACAGGTTTAACTTTCAGTGTGTAGGCTGCAGTTTGTGATGTTTCCCGTTTTAAACGTTAGTGACTGGGTGCTGAGATAAGCACCTTCCACCCACTCGGGCTCGGCTGTTTAACGGGGCTCCTCGCAATTACTTTTTAGATTTAAGCCACAGAGTGGGTTTTCTCACAGTCATAAAGTACAAGTAATTCATCCATATAATTACAACTACAATTCTGGGAGTCTGTGATTCTTACATTCTTCAAGTTTTCTTTGTTCTTGTTTAATCAGTTAGCGTTATGCGTTACATAATAAAGTCAAACCAGTAGAATATCATATGCCAGGGTTTCCTGCAGTGCTTTACCGTTAAGGCAGCCTCCTTGGCTACGCTCTCCCGGAAAAAATAAATTAAAAAATAAAATCCTGCCGCATCCACACGTCCATAGCAGGTAAAAGAAGACTACACCACGATGAGGCTGAATAGCGGCATCTACTGGTTAAATATGTAACTGCGCCGTCAAGCTCCTGTCGCTAAGCCACATTCTATCACTAACAGACGGACTGCGGTCTGGGTCTGGACACAGAAACTGTCCCATATGGACTCGGACCTATAGCCAGTAAAGAAGGTTATGGTTTAAAACCTGACGGGTTGCTTCTCTTTTAACCAGCGCAGCTTTTCACGTCTTTTCACTGGTGGTTTAGTGGATGAGGAAAAGAACAGAGCAATTGCGTACGAGTTAAGCCATAGGCGGTAAACGCTCTCCAGTGCAGACAGATGAGAGAGTCAGAGGCAGAACAAACACGTGACAAGACGGGAGAAAGAAAAAGAAAGACAGTGATATGTGTAGAGAAAACGAAGGGAGAGATATAGATGACTGAGCCGGAGTACGGTGAGAAAAAGACGGGCGAGACGGAGAAAGGGAGAGAAAACTAAATAGTTATTACGATCTTCCGGACCTTCGCTTCGAGACTCGTTCTCTAACTGGACCTCATTCAATTTCAGTTGAATACCCCTGGTCTATGCTATTGAAGGTAAACAATGGTCAGAACTGTCCAAAAAGGAAATCACACTTCATCGAGAACCTTCCATAAGAACGCTCTGATAAATGAACAGAACCTTCTCTAAAAATCACGTCTTTATTTGTGCCTAAGTGTTGGAGCTGGACCAAGCACTTAATGCGGAGCGAGCTGGAACCGCTCGGATGAAGAGAGAACCGTGACTGGATGAACGGTGGCTTTCTTAAAAGCAAGTTATTAAGGCCCAGACGAGCGCACCGGGTACACAGCGCAGTGTTTGCAAAGCTCAGTGCACTAATTCATTTCATATCTCACGCTTGCGAGTGTTATTAAAAGCTCCCTATAGACGCCTAATGGTGCTATATGATGCAGCAGCAGGACAACGTAATTATGACAGCAGCACCTAATAGGCTGATTACAGTCCCGACTGCAGGGTGTGTGATGCTGGGTGTTAGCGTACACACTGCACACACACACACACACACACACACACACACAGACTAATGGCCCCAACATGGTGTCCAGATGGACAAGTTTATGAGTATACGGTACTTATTGTTTTTCAGATTCATCTTTCAAACCTACATTGCTCATCCAGGATCATATGATTTAAACCTGTAGAAACGGAATGAGAAACAGTGCACAGATAAAAAGGGGAAGTTGTTTATTATTTTAGGAGAGTTAAGGCTGGAATATACCTGCTGTTAACTACGTATGTATGTACGTGTGTACAGCCGCGCTCCGTATCCTGCGTTCTTTGCGTCGGTTTTTGTGCACGTACTCAAAAATGAACGGAACGTATATGGAGATGCAATACCTGTGTAATTTATAGGGGGCAGTGTTGCGAGATCTGCACTCAAAAGTCAAGAAAAGAATTCCCCGTTTTGCTGCTGAGATCTATTAAGTGGTGGAACGTACCGTCTCCGCGATTTTCGTTTTCTTCTCCGGTGCCATCTCAGTATGATGAAGTTAACGCTTCTTCCACTGAAGACATGTTTGTTTGGAATAACAGACGACGATTTTAAGATACAGGTCTTCATTCATTTATTAGGTTTGCGGCCTCGACACTGACCCCTGGTGGTAAGGAGTACACCCTACAGATTACCACGCACAGTATGGACGCAAGTATATCAGCACAAACGTTAACAACGCCACTACGTATACGGATACGCATACGTAGATCACAGCAGGTATATTCCAGCCTTTACGTGTTGCATGTGTTCCACTTTGGCACTTACAGTAGTCAGCGTGTGATGTCCCTTTGGCGTAAAGACCCAACTGAAGAACTCTACCGGATCTTTGACACTGTAACGCAGCATGAACATGCTTCTTGGCCGGTCTTATCATAAGTGGACAGTTTTAATCCACATCAGTTCACACCTGCCATTAGAATGTGTTTCGAGTAACCGCCTGTGATTGGATTTCACTTCCCCTCTCTGTAAGCAGGTAAACACGTACCTGATTTCCGCTCACGCTGACTAAATGCCTCGCTTTTACCCCGGCAGGAGGCAGCAATGCACTTCCTGCACTGAGTCTTCCCCAAGTTAAAAGAAGAAGAAATCAAAGCGAATCAGTATCAAAGCCAGCGTGTGCAGTCTTACACTTTCCTGCCACGCTGTTGGTCTGTACAGGAGAAAGATTTTGGTCTTGAGACGTCACTTGCGTAAGTCTTTTAACACAGCCCAGGACGCGCTGACGTACACACCTAACACAACGAAACTAGTCAGCGAAGCTCAAGGGTCGAACGGACAATCAGACACAGCTAAGACATTGCTTAAGATGCGTTATGGTTCTGATGTGTCTAATTTGAACTCAGTGAGGATGTGACCTTAACCCCAACCTTAGCCAAGAGCCTGCCCACCTGATTTAGCCAGAAAACGACTCATTAATTAACTGGAGTTCCACAGAAAGAGCTGAGCAGTTCTTAAAACACGACCTCAGCATCGGCCAGTGAGGTGGGACCAGTACGAACAGAGAGGGTGCAGTAATCATGTTTATACTGCACGAGATAAAGAAAAATAATGATCTGTTGTCGTCTCAAGCTTTAGGTATTAAGAATTACCCACAAATAAACTGCAGTTTGAGAGAAAACCATTTTCTGCTGATCAAGAGTGAGTGGAGCCGTCTTTTCGATGGGGCTTAGCTCATTTGTTGATTTGTTCAACAGCTTAGCCTTTAAAAAGACCTTTTTTCCATTCGTATATTTGGGTTCAGAGTGAAGTTAAGCACATTTTAAATGGATGTTTACTCTTCAGACGCAAGGGTATTATTATTATTATTATTATTTTGCTTTTATTGGATTTCTGGTCGATGGACCTCTCCGGTGTCACAGAAGAGAGTTATTAGCATGAAAAAATAGTACATAATATAATCACGCCACACCCAATTTGAAGCACATCCTTTTCACCATCATACAGATAATGGCAATGACATTTGAATTGAGATTTTGTCTTGCATTGACATCACAGCGATTTTTTAAAACACCCAACGCAGCTGCAGACGCACATTTCCTTCTTAGCCAAGCGCTTACGTAATGCATGAGATGCTAGGTCCTACCTGCACAGTACCTGTTTTGTTTTAAAGGTTAGGGAAGTGCTTCTGTGACGAGAGAGCGGCTGGTTCTCATCCAAAGCCAGCAACAGGAAACAGTAATATCCCCTTGAGCAGAGCTACTGAACCCTGTACGGGGGAAACCCTACATGGGACGCACGGCTAAATGCACGAGTCCCATTTCACCGCGTGTTGTGTCGCGTCGACAATCGGCAATATTTCTGTTCAAGTGACTCACCGCACGGCGTTGTCCATGCGGGACACGGTCAGGTAGGCGGCCAGGTTTGCGGTGTAGGACGAGCACACGATGAGGGTGAAGAGCCACCAGCTGCCCATCACGATCCGCAGAGCCACTGAACTCATGATGGACTCGCCACCTGAAAGGTCAGAGGGACACAGTGTCCATGTTGTTATTCTTTGCCTGGCTCGCTCACTTCTTTTCTCTCCCGAATTGTTCTAGGACAGTGTAACAAATCTGCCCAGATAAACTGAGGAGTAAAAGATAATCATATTATAAGATCATAGTCAAATCTAACTGGAAGTGTAGTGATCGCTGATGTGTTTACATGCACATTAGTCTTATAAAACTGGCATCTTAAGAGAAAGAGAGCGGTCTGGAGAAGAAGATGAAGATAGATAGATGCATTCTCTAAACATTTAACCTTACCTTCAAATTCCCCCTGCTCTCTGAATCTCCATTTCAAAATGTATTAAAATAGCTTCATATGCTTTACTAAGTACAAATCCAACCCTAACCCTTTAAGCTAAAGCCCTTATCTGCTGTTGAATCTTCAGTGTGCTACCAGCCTTCCTTTACGGCCCGAGGACTTCAGTTCAGAGTGAAGAGACTTCTGCGCTCTGTACTTTTCCACTTCGTAATTTTCTCACTGTTCACAACTTTCCGATGTTCTCTCTCTCTCTCCCGCTCGCTCACTTTCATTGTTTTGGCCTTTTGGCTGCTGTTTTCTCAGGTATCAACTAAACCATCCACACCTGCAATAACCCACAACCCCCCACCCCCCGAATTCATCCCTTTTTCCTCGGCTTTCCACCACGCTAAGCCCTGTAGCTTCAGATGCTGAAGTCCCACACTTCATAAACCCATGAGGAAATGTTGGAAATGTTAATATGAAATTTAAAAGCCATGAAAATGTCACCACTGGAACGGAGAGAAAGAAATAACGAAGAACGCAGTCAGGAGCCGCCGTGATCAACGGCACTGGGCAAAGGTGAGGCTGGCTTTAAAAAAAAAAATTAAGATCACTATCACAGTATGGCTGTGTCTCGGTGAGCTGGCTTGCTGCTCGCTTCCAACAGTTCTTTGTAGATAGAATTTTAAGCAAATTGGGACCTTACGATGCAGCTAGTTAGCAGTGATCGTCATTACTTCCTGCAGACTGCAGAGGAGACGTGTGTAAAAGGACAATTTTTTAACACTCAGCATCATGGACATAACAAGCTACCTCTAGTTAGCTTGTGAAGCCAGCTTTTTTAATTAGCCGACCTGGCCGTTAGGAAAGTAGAAAGGCCAGAGGTGACAGCTTCCTAACCATCTACAAGTCACATGGTATTCGCAGCCCAGTGGGGAAGAATTAATGATCGGCAAATCTGCCCAGAATTAGCAAAGTTCCTCCTCACACGGCTGCAGTCGCCATGGCAGAAGAAGAAGAAGAAGAAGAAGAAGAAGCATTTCATTTCCAGCGCCTGACGTCTGCCATCAGTTTGTTTCCTCACTTGCCCTTCCTCACTCTTCAAGTTCATAAAGTGAGACTGAGGTTCGACTCAACATTCGACAACATTCTTTAAGTAGCTGAGTTTCACAGAGTAAATATAAGCCCTAGTAAACTAATCAATCAGCACATCCATTACTCATTTTTTGCTATCGGCTATAAATTTTCCCTCTGCCCAATTCTCTGCGCGTATAAAAATTGGCTGCAGCTCATTCTGCACTGGCAGCACATTTCTCCCGAGCACAGATCTAGAATGATGATGATGGCAGTGCAGTCATTAGTGACTTAAACTGGCACAACACTCACTTTATTTAGCCACTATTACCTTACTGTTTTGCCATGATAATGTCAAGAGGTGGCTATAAATGGCCTTAAGCAGCAATAAAAAGTCTGAAAACATTTCAAATGATGCATTAGACCGGCTTGTATAACCAGCCCCCCCCACCGTTACGCATTTTTAAAAAGCTCACGTCACGTCCCTGCTTAGTTTACAAATTCAACAGAGGCTGGAATATGAGATGCGAGTCTGCGGATGTAAAGTGCTGTCTATGTAGCTCACGTATAGAGCGACAGTGCAGGAGTCAGCAGATTAAAAGGTCGGGTGTTAAGTGGCTGGTTCAAGTCGGTACGGATGAGAGGGTTGAATCTGGAGACGGGTCATGCGCTCAGACAGCTGGCCGACGAGGAACTGAGGGACGGAGAAAGCGGTCGTTTGAGTGAAGTGTGGGTATAATTACAGGAACTGTTCATCAAGTTGAAGTGTGTAAAAACCCTACACTCAGATGTTGATGATGATGATGTTGGGGTCCTGTCGGTGCTTCTCAAATCAGCTGTGTTTATTCGTTTGGCCTCGTGTTTCAAAACTGACAAATGTCACCAAAAGGAGAGAATACAAAGTAAACTGGAGGAAGCTCAGCCAACGCAAGATGAAGTGATGGAGAAGTGTGAGAGGGTGACGGCTCTTCGTTATTGCGTTTCTAACAGAGTTGGACGCTATCTGACTCGCGCACACACCCGTCACACTTTCTGTGCTCACACTCACATGCTCGGAAATGGACTCACGTGCACGCACGTGTACAAACACCGTCAACACGGCACGCGCTGCCCATACAAAAGAACACGTCTTTCACAAGGCCAGAATATACAGAACAACAGGAACACATTTAAAAAATATACTCCTTAAATATGCTACTAGTTTTACAAGTTGAAGTAGTTTTGACTAGTCCTCAGTAGATTTTCAGTATTTGAAGCAGAATTCTGTTTCATGTTTTGGGCGTGAAAACTTCAGTTCAGCACATCCACGAACTACTCTTAAAGTGCTCTATGAAAAAACAGCTTAGACCAAGTTTTGGAATAATGCATCTTGTCATATTGACATATGAACCAGAATATTTTTGAAAAATGTTTTTGTCCAGGCACTGGACTATTTATAATTCACAGAAAAAAGGCTGACACCACAATACTCCAGTCTTCTGAAACAAAGCCATCTGTCTTTTCACCACCTACTAAAATGGCATTAAAGTGACATTTAGCTTTTTTCCAGGCGTGATTGATCCCACAACCTGGTAACTTGGAGGGAGGGAGGGCAGGGCAACACCGGGCAATTAAGAATCATCCGAGATGAAGACAGGTCTGCAAAATCCATGAACGTTCCGGACATTCGTAAATACTGAAACGACAAAGTGCAAAGAAAACATGCCATCAAAACGAGACGGCGCAACATTCTGACACTTCACCTTGCTGGACAAAAGCCCCGTAGACGATCCAGATGGCGCTCTGAAAGGACGTGGTGACGGATGCCGGCTGGTGGGGTCCGGGAGGGCTCTGGCTTCGGACTGTCTGGATGCGACGTAGAAGGAATATCATGACCCCGACCACCGGGATGGCGGCGGCGATGCAGGCCCACACCGCCAGGTCAAACGGGGCGAGCAGGGAGAAAATGTTGAGCTTCTCCACCGATCTGCTCATCAGGATTCCCACAGAGTAATCCAGATAGCGCTTGCTGAAGTCGACCACGTTCTCACGCTCCGGCGTGATCGTGATGGCCGAAATGGCCAGATCTGCTTTCTGGATTGAAACGAGAGAAAAACTGCGTGTTGAACAACTTTATATTACAAGACAATATGCAAGTAAGTATGTATCGGGATACAAATAAGAAGTGATCATAATTATTACATATCAATAACTATACTGTTGAATTTTAATTGATCGAGTCTATGAGGCTGCGATTCTAAAAAGACATTTGCCTTTTTGATGAGCTCCCCGATCATGCCGTTCCACGATCCGTTGGACTGAGGAGATCCATATTTTCCATCTGCAACCTGGTAGATCTCGTACTTGAAGCCCAAAACCTTGGCCAGAGCATCGAGGACGTCGATGGAGAAGCCCTTATAGCGCTTAGGCTGCCCAAGAATATTCTCCGCCACCATGACAAAAGGTTCCTCCTGGAACAAAGCAAAGTGGAGTCTCTCATTTAACTAAAGGAGATAAAAAGAGCTCAGGCAGCGGACGCCAGGTTGGTGATTAGCTAAAAGAAAAGTGCAGTTGGCTTTTGTGGGAACGTTTGCATTTTGCTCTTCTGATCTTCGTGCAGCAAAAAGAGATTTCATAACAAAAGTATTACAGTTCAGTACACAAAATGCTGATAACCTGCGTTAATGCTCATATTAGACCTTTTAGGAGGTCCTGCTGACCACTTTTATTTGCCGTTAGTCACCTAGCATCCCTTGGGAGCTTCGTCACACGCTTCACCTTTATCACACGCCGCTTCACAACAGGCCTTCCAGGCTAATCTGAATAGAATTTTCTAGAGGGAGCGCTGACCCATGACACCGTAGGCAGGGAAGCGTGCGACGCCTCATCAGGAGGAAATTACTTCTCCAAATTCACCGAGGCAAAATGGCAGCGCGGCACGTCGGGAGCAGACGAGGCGGACTGCCGCTGGGACGCCTTCGCTGGCAAACAGGCAGGGTTAAAGAGTTGGAGAGGGCTTATTGGAGCCTAATGCTGCTAACAAAACACCCGCAACCAGAAAACAAACATCACCCCTCACTGCTGGGAAAGCGCTGGAGGGAGGTTTCGGGGAAGGAGAGGATGATAAAGGAACCTCACTAGTAACTCTGTGTGACGGAGTAACAGCCAAGCATCCGGAATGTGACAAAAAAGCAGTGTTGCCCGAGACGAGTCTGTGATGAGACAGCAAACAAGCTGTAGGCCAACAGGAGCTTATGGATCAGAAGATGAACTGTGATGGAGAAGCTCCTCGCCTGACGTGTCTTCATTACTTGTCAAAATCAATCAATAAATAAAGAATTTGGACATATTTTTAAACACGTCTGTGTGTACTTAGAGAACAGCCTGCTTGGATTATGTGACATCTGCATAATATTCAGAGGCAGAAAAATTATTATTTACCAAATGGTGCGGCCGCACATCACTTATCTGATGATTATCCAATAATGCAAAAATAAATGGAAGCATACTGTTAATGTGCCTTTAAACGAATAAAACTGAGCTGTATAAAAATCAAAAGCTTCAAATGGTAAAGAGTTTTAAGTGTTGGAACGTGACCTGAAATGTCACATTTTTACAATACATGTCTGGTGAGTGTGCAAAACTCGGGGAACCAAGTTTCTATGAGCTCCACTAAACATGTCTCTGCAGTAGTCTGCTGTAAACACCTCTCAGATTAGGCTTTTTCACCTGCTTTTTACTCCTCTATTTCAGCCCCTTTCAGAACAGGCTGTTTCTCATTAGTATTCCTAAATGCAAATGAGCCGCTGTTGGCCACGCCCCTCACTCCGCAACTGGGGCAATTACATAATCGACATGGCTGCTGCTAACAGACCATCCATACAGCCATATTTCAGTTTAGCAAACATCTTAAAATGCATTGTTTTTATAAATTCCCAAGTGTGGGCATGGCTCGGCCGGGTTTGTAATGCAGCGGTGAAACTCTCCTAACTACCGTTAGCTGTTAGTGTTTACTGGTGTGAAACGGCTAAAACCCCACAGGATAACTTGTTAGTTTGTGCTAAACTGCACAAGAAACACACAGGTCATTACTCATAAGGACTTACATCTCCCTCGTCTGCAGGTTTGCCACAGACAGTTGGAAGTGTCCACTCGTTGAGGCAAAGTTTGGTGGCTAATGCTAGTTGGAACTGGCCGAAGTTGACAAAGCAGTCATTCTTGAAATGGTCTACACACACCATCAGGTTTTGGCCCACTAAGGGCCTGTGTCCATCAAACGTGCTTTTTTTTGCGCTGAGAGCGTTAAAAACCTCACTTCCTGCGCACTTTTGCTGTGCGTTCCTCACCGCCTTTTGTTGCTACGTTAAGAAAAAGCGTCATCGGTCACTTCTGTGTTCGTTCCTATTTCATGTAAACATCGTAACGTGTTCTTTTGAGATGTGTAGTTTAGCCGACGAGATTATCTTTACCATGGAGAGAAATCATAAAGATTTATGTTGGTCTTTGCAGCAACAACACAACACTGAGTGTCCGTCGCTAGACTTCTTCACTGTGATTCCTACACTAGCACTGGGGAGAAAACATGGCGGATCAGGAAGCGCTAGCGGTTCTACCTGGTGGGCAGAGCCTCTCAGATTGGAGGGTGGAGTTATTCAAATATCCCCTGATGTGACGTAGAAGTAGAGGAGAAATCTAAACAGCTCCTTTTTTCAGAATATGGGAGCTTCATAGTTAAAACATAGTGGTTATACTCATGTGTTCTGAACAGTAGAAAGATGCGTACAACGTAACTGTGTTAAAGCTTGAGAAAACATGGTCGCATTTCATGGGGAACTTACCAGTAATGTGACCACCTTCACAGTCACCCCCTGCATGCCACTCTCCACTCGATTCTCCTTTAAACTGCCGTTCAAACCACGGGTGGAGTCCCACGTAGCCAACTTCATGAGGAGAGAGAGAGATACAGACAGAGAGAGATGCAGCAAGAAGTCATCAATAACACAGCAATGAGATATGATTAGGTCACATTTTAATACCATTTTAATCACTGGTATTAAACATCATAACCAGAAGCTCACCATTTAGTATCGTTCAGCTGATTGGCACAACTTACCCTGTTTCGTTTTTACAAACAGACCTGATCGTGTTGTTCTGTTTAACTCATAGGGAGAAAAGCACCACAGCAGTGTGTGAAATGGTCACCAAGGCAACAGCAAAGGCGGCTGGGTTGAGTGACTGCAGAACCAATGGCTCCGCTGACCGTCCGTCTTAATCAATCACACGGGAGAATCACATCCACCTTCTGTCTACACTTTCATTTATTCGTCCTGTTGGCAGCGTTTAAGCCGAATTCAGTTCATTTGCTCTGCAGATTTCACACAGGCGTCGAGGTATAATTCTGGATTGTGCATAATTCTAAACTCTGTGGTCTGTTATTTTTTAACACCTAAAGCTCTTATGATCCAGAGACAGGCTCAGGTGGTGGAGTCGGCCAGCCAGGCTTAAAGCTGTGATGACTTGGTTCAAAGTGGAGCATCTCGACCGTTAGGCTTCATCCTTACTCTCGCTTTAAACTCGTGTGTAATATTGTACGGACAATGGGGAGTCAACTCAACCACTACTAATGCACAGCAAATGTCAAATGATTTCGCTTGTCTATTTAGGAGGATTTATTCATCAGAGTGAGACCTCAGAGAGTCAAGGACTATTTTTACAGTACTATTGCCAGGTGACCACACTGCCTCTAGCGCCTCTGAAACGTCTCTTCAGTTCTCCTAGTTGGTCTTCCATCCAAGTGCTACCCAGGCACAAACCTGCTTAACATTTACAGTGAAGTATGAGAGTCATGAGCTAGACTCGAAGGTCATTAACACAACATTCCATTTGTTTACCGCACCAACAATTACGCTGCCAACACTGAGACTCTACACAGGCTCCTTTATTTCTCTGAGACAAGATGGCGTTACGGCGTGCAGAGCACGTTGGGGGTGCGCACTGAGATCCTCCCACCACCTCGATCCAGCACAAAGGGGAAAAAAGTCACCCGGTTTCCCACTCGATTAGTGGCCCTGCCTGTTCAGAGAGGCATTTTTACAGTTTGGGCGGATCTTGGCACAAACATGCCATGACAGAGGCTGTGAAACGCTGACAGTGAAATAGGTCAGATTCCAACAGGGCAGTGCTCGATCTCCAGCTGCGCGTGCTGGGGTTACAGACTTTTCAGCACGTCCTTTTAGTCTTTGCTGTTTCATCTAGTCCCGTGCCTGCATTTTGACCCAGTTGATTCAACTAGGAAGTTCAGAGCTTTTCTTGTTTCCATTTCCTCCCCCCACCCACTGTGCTATTAAATAGTTAATTGTACACCAGGGCAGACACGGATACAAAGCCGATGAGGACTGGGCAGCAGATAAGATGTGACTTCATGCAGCAAAGACAGAGTCATACCCTATGGCAAAACGGTAGATCTTTGCCCACTGCGTGCGTGTGTGTGTGCACGTTGGCATCAATGGCATTCTCGCTTTTCACTGGTGATTCCGATCCAATATAAAACAAATGAAATTAAGGATTATAATATAATGAAAGCATGAGTCTAGATTGAAAGAGAGCAATTTCATCTTTAAAAGACGAAAAATATCTATAAGGGAGTGGGGAGCAAAGGAAAGAGAAGAGAGAGGGTTAGAGAGAGGCATGCTGCAAAAAATGAAATCTTAACAAGCCAGAAAATCTTAAAAAGAAAAAATAGATCTTTTTTTCTATTTTAAGAATAACTGACTTGACTAGACTTGTATGTGTAAGATAAATAATCAAATTTTAAGAAAAGTTGGCTACAATTGTTATTAAGAAAAAATTACTGATTATAAGAACTTCTTAAAATGAAATAAGAAATTTAATTAATAGAACGGAAAGATTCTCATGCTCTCCACTACGAGTTAAGAAATTCATGACGACTTTGCTTATTTTAAGAATATTAAAGCTAAAAACATGGAAAAATGGAAAGATTTTTTTGCTTGTTTTAGGAGATCTTTACATGATAAATTTTCTCACTGTAATGGCAGATAATTTTGCTTGATTCTGGTTCCTTTTTTCTTATTATCCTTTAATTTTTCTTATTTTCTTGCACTGATTTTTTGCAGCGCAGGCCAGCGTGGGTTAAAGCTGCAAAGAGACTCGGCTGGAGCACAGCTCTGCATTAGTGTGTTGTTAAGGCTGATCGCTTGATGAAACAGCGCGGTCAGCTCTGCTTTTCAACAGAAGGAGACACTGGAATGGCTTGTTATGAGGGAGGTACATGTAAGAAAGCGTAAATACTAGAGAACATCATGTCTGCGGTCTCAGTAGCCCTCTCATCTGAGCTGTGTGTTTAAAAATGTGTGTGCGTGTGGGTGGCTGGGTGACTGAAAGAGGAGACGGACAGAATATTAAACAAGAAAACTGTCTGATTCCTCATTGAATCGGCCTGAAAGAAACTTGTTACTGTTCATTAGTTCATATTAGTCAATGGCTTTTATGATGATAAAACCGGTCTTCTTTGAAGCAACAGATGGCTCATTATTTTTAGCATTTCAAATCAACAGGGACAGACACTACTGTTCATTAAAGCCCCTTCTCTTATTTACTCTGCTAACCGTGTCACATTTTATTAGCCCTTAGCTCGGAATGACACAATGAGCTTAACCGGACACATGCGTTAATGCAATTAGCGTCATTGTAATGGCCAGACGGCACAGATGCTGCAAATTCATTACTAATTCGAGGAAACTGAATCCCCTCCCCAGAAACAACCAAGGCTGGTTTCAGGACATCGAGGGGCATATCGAGTATGAAGATGTGTGTCCCATGAACCCCTGTATTGTTTAGCGGACAGTCACGTGGCTGAGGAGAAGTGAGATCTTATGCTCTATGGAACCACAGCAGCTCTAGTTTTATTTCACAGGTGTAGCTGGTTGCCGTTTGATTTGCGTACTTAATTTGGGTGTTAATTCATTTACATGAATCATTTTTACCTACATTAACGTTATTTACCACTCATAAATAAGGATACATGTAACTGAACAACAAATGGCTGCAAACAAGCATTTCAGCATGCAGGGTTACATCTAATCCATATCTGAAAGAACAGTTTATTCACAGTGGGGAATGACGCTTTATGGTTGTTACTGGTGATATGATTACACAAGGTAAACGCATCCTTATTGGTTAGTCTTGTTAACCCAAGGACAGTTCTGGGAATAACAACGTCACAGCACAAAATGCAACATCTGTATTTTAGCTATCTATGCAGAGCGGTGAACAACTCCCTCCCTCATCGCTCGCTACGCCACCACTGTAAATGTCTCCTCATTAACAACTCATTTATCTGATTTAAATCCTTTAGCCAGAAGGTGTCGCTGGTGAACACTACAGAGACTTCCAGCTGTCGACGTTTTGGCAAATCAATTGGCTGGAAAGCCTCAGCTTCTCAAAAAGCCTCATTTTGCCAACACTGCAGCTGAGGCCATCGCAAAATTGATCATCTCAAGACATTCTCCGTGGGGCAGAGCTGCATTTGAGGTGCCACTGTTGACCTCCAACACAAATATATTAAGCTCTCCATCTCCAGTGTCTAAAAATTCAATTATCTCTCATTTATGCTCAAGCCTTTTTTCTTTAGACAAACCATATCCTTGAAGAAAGCTGAAAGCTCTCAAATGCCAGAGTACAAGTGAAGTAGCAGTTGCTTTGGATGTACTAGTTTCTTGGAAAGTTGTAGTTCTGTTAAGAGTTCTGCATTTTTGCCTTGACAGTTCATTGATCAGTGAAGGGAAAAAGTACACTATCGATAAATTGGAGATTAAGCCCTAAATGCTTAATTACAAGCTTGATGAAGTGAGCTGTAGGCCCGCTAAATGGGCCTATAAATCTGCAGGTTTCACTTGTATGGTCTATGGCGAAAAGGCACTTTCCCTGTAAAAGATTCTCTCTCGCTCTTCAAAGATGTGGATGAAAGTGTGCGCTGATGATGCGAGAATGACCTTAGAAAAGACAAGACTAAATCCGATTTTGGGGACACTCTGGGACTCGTGACAGTGTCAAATTAAAATTTCACTTTGTATCTCCCCTCACTTACACACACATTTCTGACATGGACCCAGACAAAAAAATGGCTTGCTGGTTGGCTCCATTGTTTCTACGTGAAGGGAACAATTAGAATAATTAAGGGGTCAAATGAGGACATTCGGTGACTCAATAGAACTAAAAGACTAAATGGGTTTGAAAATCAAGCCGAAATGACAGGTTTTACATCTTTTTTTTCCTCTTCCCTGTGTTCATCAGTCAATTCACATCACTTTGTATTATATTGTGCTCTAGAATGTCATTATAATGCAGATGGCTTTTACATTTAATGCGAGTTGGAGCTTTACTTGGAGACAGATAGAAAGGTCAACTATCTGAAAACATCGAACTCTCTTCGATTTGTTCCTCAAATTGTGCCAGTCATTTCTAACGTCCCATCGATCCGTCTCTCACACAGAAAAAAAACCCTACATACACACACATGCTGCGTTCCATTCTTAGGACATGTGCACAAGATGTCCCCGGTCTTGAATTAAAGTGAGTGATTGTCACAGTGAACACAGCACAGCACATTACATTACACTTGGCAGAAGCTTTTATCCAAAACATTCAGACCTGGGACCGTGCCAGAACTAACAGTGGGTACTAAGTGCTACATTCTAAGTTTAGGAGGATGACGGTATCTTCAGTAAGTGTGGACGGGGGTAATAATAAGTAATATGTGCTAAGTTCATGTGAGCTCCTGTTCACCGTTTTTCACCAGTTATGAAGTTAAAAACTAAACGTTCAAATAAACAAAGTATGCTAGTAATATAAACCAACATTAGTAACTAAGGGTGTTTTTACATATAGTCCTCTTTAAAGGAACCGAACTCAGACCTCTAGAAGTGCTCCAAAAAGTGGACCAACAGAACGGGAACTCAGTTCTTCTTATGTTCACACTGTGAGTTCATTTGAAAGGGGACTTGGTTCTCTTTCTGCTCCACTTCAGCTCAAATGGGGCCTCAGTCCTTCTTCTGTTCATACTTAATTCTAATGGAGCTCTCAGACCTGAACTGCTCTGCATTCTGCGTAGTTTCAATTTGAACAAAAACTGTCGAAGCAAACCAGGAGCGCTTTGTGTTCAGAAGGCGCGAGTTAAACGAACCGTGCCGCAGACTTCAAGTGAACTGAACTGAGAGTGTTTTCACATATAGTCCTCTTTAAAGGAACCGAACTCAGACCTCTAGAAGTGCTCCAAAAAGTGGACCAACAGAAAGGGAACCCGGTTCTTTTGATGTTCTCACTGAGTTCATTTGAAAGGGGACTTGGTTATCTTTCTGCTCCACTTCAGCTCAGACAGGGCCTCAGTCCTTTTTCTGTTCATACTTAATTCTTATGGGGCTCTCAGACCTTAACTGCTGTGCATTCTGGGTAGTTTTTGTTTTTGTTTTTTTTACTTTGAACAAAAACTGTCGAAGTGAACCAGGAGCGCTTTGCGTTCAGAAGGCGAGTTAAATGAACCGCGCCGCGGACTTAAAGCGAACCGGACTGAGACCACCTCCCGATGTGGTCTCAGTTCAGTTCGCTTCAGAGAGGTCTGAGTTCGTTTGGCGTGTTCACATGTACGTAAAAAATGCTGACTAATCGATCTGAGTTCGCTTTAAGGGCTGGAACGGACCAAGTGTGAAAACACCCTAACTTAACTGACTAAAGGCTGGTTTTTGATAACATTTGCTTGTCAGATGGACACTGGAAATATTTGGTTAGCGCAGCTATCACTAGCGAGCAGCAGAATTCTGCTTCTGCTTGATGTTCACACCGCTGCTTCTCCCCGACCTGCTGGTGCTGTTTATATCATTACATTCTGAGAATAATAGGAGCAGTTATATCATTACCACACAAATTACTGATACTGTTTAACATCTAATTAGCTGTTATTTGGCTCCTACATCCTGAAGGAAATTTTACTTTTCTTCCCCAGATGAGAGCTCTATGATAAGTAAATAAGTATTTAGTCAGTTATTTTATATGTAGTTCACAACATGCGAATACTGAAGGTCTAGCTGAACTAATGTATAGTTAGTTAACATTACTACACTACAATTCACAATTCTCCAAAACTACAGCATACAAAGATGTTTTCAACAACTGTACACTTCAGTGTGGAAACAGATTGACAGAAGGCCGTTGTCTGTTCCAGCCTGAGTGTCATCCCTGACCTCGAATGTGCCCTAATGGACGAATGGGCACAAATTCCAATAGACTCACTCCAAAAAGGTTTTGTGGGAAGTCTCTGCAAAGTTTCTTGTGTGGAACGCAGGCTTTATTTTATGTTGGGCTCTTTTCTATAGATGTCTACATACTGTAGATGCAGAGGTGGGCAGATAATTCAGCCTCAAGCGGCAACAAGCGGTGTTCCAAGCAAAAGTCGCAAAAAGCAGCACAGACATAGGTGGCTTAAGCTAAAGCAGCAGCTAAAGCCTAGATTGTTTATAGCAAATAAGTCAGGACCCACTGCAATTAATACACAAATTTTAGTCAACTCTTTGTGCAATCCCAAAAAAAACATTCCATCATGGTATCAGGGTAATAGCGGGGCATGATTCAGAAAATCTCACGATTCCATTCAATTCCGATTCTTGGGCTCATCATTTGTTTCAAAATCTATTCACGGTTCATAAATGATTCACAATTCAATACACTGATGATTTTGTTTGTAGATTGCTGTTTTGAGTCACTTTTCCCATTTGACTGTGGCAGAGCAACAAAAAAAATCACACTAAATCAAATGTAGTTTACTAAATGTAAAGCATATGTACTCGTACTGACTGCACTTTCATCATGCTGACGTGAAGGAGTAAGGAATCTGGGCAGATTTCCACATTGCACCTTCTACAGGATTGGCGAGCTGAACTTGTGTCGAGGGATAAGTAAACTAGTGTCATTACATTAGTTAGAAAATATGAATTGATTTTGAATCGACAGAGAAATTCTATTCGATCTGATTTTTGCAGGGTAAAAAAAAACCCCACAAAAAAAAAACTTGCCGTAAACAGCTAATTAGCCTAGGAGTTTGTGCAAATTAGCTCAAAATCTCAAAATGGGAAGTCCATAGTCCATAGTCCAGAAAGTTCTTTGATTTAAGCCAAAAAAATCAGCAACAGCAGGAATTTACACTCTAGGCTACATGGTTTGAGAGTTAGAGGTCAAAACACTTTTACTTTGGCTACAGGGCCAATTATAGACTGATCACTATGCTGAGATGCACACCTAAATAACAAATGGCCCAAGACGAGTCTGGAATGTTCATATAATGTTCATATTTTTCTCACTAATAAGTCCAATGTCCAAACCAAAGTCTGTGGAGACATTATGTACACAAACACAAAAAGACACCGTTTAAACCATTTCCCTTTTTTCTTTCTCGTCTTGGCCACATCCAGAACAATTAGCTGATGAATTGGATCAGGTGCACTAAATTAGGGGAAACGAAAACATTAGCGGAGCAGAGGCTCTGCGTCTGGGAGTTGGACGTTTACTGCTGTGGGAGAAGGTTAGAGTCTAGTGATGTGTTAGACGCTGCGTTTTATGCCTCGTTTTATGCTCCGACGCCTACACCGAGGCCTGCACCAGCCTGCTATCCTGACACCTAATAAAAGAGTGTTTGGGGGGAGAGGAACGGACGGGATGAGATAATGACAGAGCCAAAGGAAGAGAGGAACAGGAAATAACATCTCCGTCTTCATTAGCTGCGACGCTCTCGGCGTCTGGAAGCCAAACTGAGGGAGAAATAAATAAGGAGAGAAGAGAGAGTGAAATGATGATGGAGAGATGAAAGCAAGAGATTAGACAGAAGGAAGAGAGGAGAGCGAAAGTGATGCGATGGAGCGGCTGAAGACACATCAGAGCTTGAGGGGCTACAACAGTGATCGGGGACGAAATGGGAAAAAGGACGAGCTGTGGAAGATCTGTGTGTGTATGTGTGTGATTCATTAACAGCAGTGTTTAGGACCAGGCGGTTGCCAGGTTGGTCATCAACTTTGGGTCTTTCTGTCGCTCTCACACCCTCTCTCTCTGGGGTGTGTGTTTAAATTATGAAACAGGCTTTTCATTAGCACCAAATGTTATTGACCAGAGGGAAGGACTGTATATGTAGTGAAACAACAACACAAAATGTGTTTGGCACGCTATTAAGCAGATCTTTCAGAGACCCTCTATTAGACTTCACACAATATATGCCCTCACCCTGGAAAAATACTCCCTGCTCTTTTGTATCCGAAAGAATGACCAGACCTAGCGCAGTGAAAGCAAAAAGCAATCAAATTGTTCTTTACATCAGAATTTGCTTTGCATTTGAACATACTGAATGTCTCTGCACATACTGTATGAATACTACATGGGCAAAACACAAAGTCATTCAGGATGTGTCTTGGCTTATATATTCCAAACTAAACAAATAACTGATTCTTATTGAAAACATTAAAAACAGTAATTAAATACATTTAGTTCAAGCCTGTTTATGTCTGTACTGAACTTAAAAAATTACAAATCAATCAAGTCACATATAGAGAAAATGTCAATTAGGAAACTAATTGCTTATAAAATAGCTTATATATTTAAGCACTACTTTTATTCAACATATCATGATTTTAAAAAATATTTATAAAAAAAAACGCCAATTATCTTCATTCTGCTTAAAAAAAAACAGGACACAGTTGCTAGGCAATAAGGTCATAGGGACGCCAGATTAAAGGATTCAACAAAGTACGGCAGCTACTGTCAATCGCAGTTAGGAGACTTAGGTATGTCTGCTAATTACCACAGGAGGTTATTAATACCAAAGATGGACTTTTACCTGAAAGCAGAGTACATGAATAGAATATATATATATATATATATATATATATATATATATATATTATATATATATATATATATATATAAATATATCTTCATCTGCATTTTTCCCCAGTAGCGCCAAGTAGCTCTGGACATTCAATACCGTGCTAAGTGGGAGGCCAGAGCTCTGAAATGTCTTTATGCAGGTATTTATATAAGTTTATATATTTAGCCTATGCAGTTCTCACGTGCTGCTTGGTTAATGATTTACAGTTCATGATTAGTCCCATCTTGACAGAGTAATCAATCAAAATGAATTGCCACTTTGATGTGTATTACCACTGAGTAGTGATTCCCTGAAGAGAAAAAAACTGTGAAATGGACCCAAGTTCTTTTTACAGGTGGAATTCTACTTAAATGCCAAGGTCGAGAAAGATTAAAATGGCCCAAGACCAGTCTGGAATGTTCATCTATTGTGCTGTTCTTGTACCACTTTCTAATTCTGCACCGATGAACTACAGAAGCGTGGTAATGCTATTATCATTTTAGAACCTTATGCATCTTCATTTACAGCTGGATTTTTTTCTCCTCCCTTGCATCAGCATTGAAGGTTATGAAGTAGCACACTGCATACCAATAGAAACTGCTGAATCATGTTTCCATGCACACAATCAGTAGATAAGCCGTCCATTTATATACATTCTATTTTCAGTATGTAAAACAGACAAAGAAACAGATTTTGGGGGTCACGGCTGCATTGCTTGTAGGCTTGACAATTTTCTCACTGTCAGGTTCACAGGCATCTGATTAGGATTTGGACAGGAAATGCAGCCGCTAAACAATCTTTCAGCAGCCGGTTAAGGGCTGTCGACCAAGGCCACGATTCGGCAGTGATCTGCTAGATTTGAACCAATGCCCAACTTTCACAGTTCGCCAGTGATCTGAAAGTAGGATTTAGCAAACTGCTACTTGTTAGTCATATTCGCAGAAGGCGGCGGCAACCCAAACGCGAAGCTGAGAACGCGCGAAAGTAGGTGGTGATTGCCACGCTTAGTTGATTTAAGAACCTCTTACACGAAGAGCCAGATTTCTGGCCAACAAATCCACATTCTAAAGACACACTCAATCAGAGATAACCCAATAACCGAGAGTACTCACAGCAGGAAGCCGCCAGGTCGGAAGATGGGCCATAGGTCACTAAAATGGCAGAAAAATGACTCCTTAAATACCCTTTTGAATCATGAATCGTCGCTATTCCCCAATCCAACTAATGGCCACGGAGTGGAGTGCAAGTGACACTACCCGCCAAACGTAGTAAGAAACACTGCCAAAGATGACGTTGATCATTGTTAAGCTCAAAGAAGATAGTAGACCAGGATGTGGGCTGCTTTACATGATACAGTACATACTGCTACTACCTCTTTAGTAAAGTCACATGTGGTTACATGATGCAGCTTGATTTTGTGAATTATAACACACCCCCAGGATTGCCCCAGGACAGCCTCACACACAGCATTAGCGTCAGGGTAGTGGGCACCCAGTGGGACGATACCTGCCTGCGGACCAAAGGTTGTAGGTTTAAATCCTTCTTCAACCTGCTGTCACCATTAGGCCTCAGCAAGACCCCAACCCTAGGTGCCCCATGACAAGAAACATAAAAGTAAATGTTTTGGACCACAACCCCTCTCGTAACCTCATCTGCATTCACCTTGTAGTCAAGTCTTTCCAGCCAGAATCATCAGTGCTCACCCCTACATCCACCACCAGTCCAAATTCATCCCAATGCTAGTTCATCACGTACTTCCAGATCACGCTCACTTCCAAGCAAGCTAACAACACGCACAAGTTATTTCTGGATTATATAAAAGCTTATGCATAACGTGTGAAACGTTCATTTCCTGTAAGATCAGGCAGATACAGGCTTGGATTCAGAAAGACCGCATATGCCTGATCTTACAGACACAGTCCTTTTACTTAGTGTTAACCAGAGCCCTGGTTTATTTCTCTGACCGTATGTGTGTGCACAATTATCAGGTATACAGACTCATGTATTCATAAAGGAAGGACGAATGCAATATAACACGTACTGTTTCAGGGAAGCAGAGCACCACAGACTTGTAAGTGGCACTGGTTGAACATTGCTGTTCACTGAGCACTTCCCAAAGTCACAGGTAGCTCTTAGGAAACCCAGTGGGTGCCTGTGAGCTCCACAGCAGGGCTGACATATGGAAATGTACTATGGGACTGTATCACCATGTCTCTCTCAGCCTCTTTCCAAGTGTTGTATTGTTTGCCATCCTTTCCGGTCAACAAACTAGGACCAATACACTGGAAGTAGATGACAGTACTATTCACATATGCTGGCATGCACTGAGCAAACTATTAAAAGGTTATTACCTGAAAAGTAACTTACATCATTCTCATTATTTGTTTTTTTTTATTTTATTATTTTTTCATTTTATTTTTTTAAATTAATTAATTAATTTATTTTTTAACATATTATTATTATTATTATTATTATTATTTTAATTCTCATTATTTGTATGACATTAAATACATTTACTGAAAGGTGAAATGCGTGTAAATGCTTTTTCAACAGAAGCCTGCCGATATCAGCATCCATTTCAGATCACTTACCCGTTTGACATCCTTCCCGAAAGTCTCGCTGTATGTGGTCCCCAAGATCTCAAACTGAGAGTGCGAGTTTGCTCCGTTGCTACGAAAATCCATAAGGCCCGTGAGGCCAGAGATCCTTCCCTGCAGGAGTGAAACAAGCCCAAATCAGCTCAGTACCAGAGCCAAGCTCACAGCCAACTGAAACAACAGCACGCTAAAATAGCAAAGTGTGTTCAGCCTACGTATCGTTCAGAGCTGGCCTGGAAAAAAGCAGAAGTGAGCGGAAGAAAGAAACTCGAGGGCGCTGTGAAATGACCCAGCGTTATATACTGTGGATGTATTAGGGGAATACTGATTCGGTTGGCAAAAAATCCCTGCTTGCTGTCACTACCTGCTTTCATTCAAGCCATTTTTGTAGTTATTTTTCAGTTATTCGTATTTTGTGGTCATTTTTGTAGTAATTCAGGGGAGCTGGATGATCAGGCATGTCATGGCAAAACGCCACCTGCTTTTATGAAGTTATCGAAAACAAACACTGACCAAACAGATTCCAGCTGCTCTCTAATGCTAATGTCCACTAACACAGTTTCTGGAATTCCAGACATAACTTATCAATGGCTAGCCTAGGTGAACATTAATTATCAAGACATATTATGCATTTAAGATAAAGACTTGAGTATTTTACATTATTTTCTTGTCTATTCACCAGGCAATATGGGCCTTAAATGTTTAATGCAAATATCTAAAAGGGAACAAAATGAAGTGTGTTGATTTTAGCAGAATTTTTCAACCGGTGGTCCGTGCCCTCCTGGTGGTCCATGACATGCAATCCAGTTTCACGACTAAAATCACTTTTGAAAAATTATTTCATTTTATTTATTTTTTAAACATTTCCAGATGTTTTGGGCATCTTTATGAATTTAACGCAAATATCAAAAAAACTACTACTGCTTAGTCTGAATGGTGGTCCCTGGCACAGAACCAGCTGATTTTAGTATTAACCCCCGAACAAGTTACTGGTTTAAATGTAGACTCCGGCGTACCTTCTGGATGGTGTCCAGCATGGACCAGCCTCCGTTCCAGGGCTTGGTCGACTTCCGCATGCAGTTGAGACTGGCCATGCTGTGCCACTTCCTGTCTTCCAGTTTCCGGTAGAAGGCGTTGGCCAGCATCAACACGCTGTCGTACAGGTATAAGCTCGAAACCTGGGACACAAACACAGATACGGCACATAAACACAACCGCGTACGTGTGCATACACGCAAATACACACACACACACACACACACGGTCCAACACACAACTGGCAGTCCTACTCCCGACACCCAACACAAAGGTATTGATTTAATTCAAGCTTGAATGTTGACGTCTCAGAGAGAGAGAGAGAGAGAAATACACGTTTCATGCTCGGTCTCTCCTGCAGAGAGTTGGCTGTCACACAGAGTGACACCTGGAGAGAAAAAACAAACTCAAAGCGACATCACTCGTGTTATAGTCCACCTATAGCTAAACTCAATAATCCTCTACATACATCACCCTGACACACACACACAAACCCACACACACACACACACTCTTCTGAGTGCCTTTAAGTAAATGGAAAAAGCAAGAAAAAGACGCATGTGTATGTCCTTGACCTGTCATCTCAACATTCAGCACTAAAATGGCTTCATTCTTTATGTACCAGAAGGTTACCTCTTTGAAAGCACATTTAAACAACTACAATGTTATTTTACAATTACATGGCAAATTGTTCCTTTCATACATGACAATTAGTCTTGATACAAAACACTTGGATACCAATATATTAAACTATAACAAAATTTTACATTTCAATTTCCTGCTAGTCACTTCCTAAACAGATACTGTCACCACACTTTCAAGTCATGCCATAAAACGATGTTTATAATATCTGCTTTAAAACACTGTTCCGGTAGCACATAGCTGAATGATCTCGGGGTTGGACTGTGAGGTCAGAGAACGAGACAAGCAGTCAACAAAGGAAAAGTACAGAGAGCAAAACAGCCGGAGGCAGAGAGACAGAGAGAGAGAAAGCCCAAGAGAAAATTAGCAAGCAAGAAAAAAAAGTTCTGCAAGAAAGTCATTTAAAACAGGTAAACAAGTGTTCCACGGCTGTCCCATCTACTGTAGCAGAGAATGGATCCGAATAACATAATGGAGTTTAGTCTGGGAAAGAGATCAGCTCTGCCATCAAGTACTTTTACCACTTTCCGTGAAACCTTAAAAGCTGTTTCAGAAGCGTGGACGCCTCACGGGCAACAATGCCGTGCTACAGAGAGGCAGACGGCTTAAATACAGCAATTACCGTCCATCATAATCAAATGTAAGAGGGAGGATGCGGGGTCAGCTTAGTTCAGCCTAATAGCCGCTGCATTCACATGCATGACAAACAGCCGCGAGGCCAGAAAAGGGCAGCACGGGGACAGGCGTAGAGTGTCTGAAATCCACACAAAAACCAGTGTGAAATTCACCTAATTCTGAAAGACGCCAGATTGAGCAACATTTCGGATTGAAGCTATGGGCTCACTGATCACTCAATCGACATAGCAATGTAGATCAACGTATCTTTCCACCCCTGCTACCTTCAGCATGAGGCTGTGGCCTTTAGCGTTCATTAACATACCATTCCCTTCCATTATTTGTGATGCAACGGCTGGTTTTCTTCATTTAATCACATTCCTCATGGTAGCAAATGCATTTTGCAGCAACTTCACCTATACTGAACTCGGATTCACAAAGCTCAACCAATCAGATGCTGCTGATGAGCAGGGCTGACCTTCACCATCTGTGGTTGAAAATGGAAGCGTCTATTCTTAGCCGTTTCGGAGCAACCAATTATTTTTAATTGTTTGCTGTCTGCACATGAATGCGTTATCAGGAGAGAAACTGCATGGCTGGCGGTTTACCTACAAACAGGTCTTCAAGATACAAAACACTGCTGTGCGTTTTATGACCTGGCGAGTTAGTATGCTAATGCTAGCTTGAATTGACGCTAGTAACCTCCGCCAGCATTTAAATAACAGCCAGGATTTTCAACATACTGTATATTTAGTTTACTGTATTATAAGTGGTATTATTTGACATGTTTACAGCCAGAATAGCTGAATATACCCACTAGTTTAAAATAGTGCAGCGACAAAATGAAGGCCTTTTCAGATTTATTATACCAGTTTCACGAGGGTGAGATGTGCTGCAGTTTGACACAACGGATGCATTAGCGTCAACTTTATTTTGAAGTTTAACTGTACGTTACAACGGTTTAAATGTGGAAATGAATAGTTTGTTGACCAGCACGTTGAGCCTGTGATGCCTGCACCAAAACGTTAACGCTCACTGTGCTGTTACTCATCATGCTGGCTGAGCAGAATCACGCTAATGATGTGGCGCCTGAACTCGCCCCTTGTTGTTCTGAGGCATGTCACTGAAGTAGCAAAAACAACTACAGCACAATCGGCTTCATTATACTGCCTACCACGTTTGTGCACACTTACCTTCTGTGTCTACCAGTCACGAACTAACACTCTAATCAACACACTCACTTCGGCGCGGTGAGAACGCGCTGTGTGATATAACATCGGAGGCTTTTTTCTTCTCTATCAACTGTTCTGATGATGGTTTTTAACAGACAAAGTGGGTCAGCATCCCATCCGTGTTCAGGAAAGCAAAGAAGTTCACATGTCCACCTACAGGAGACTTGATGTGGTCTGCGTAATCAGACGGATGGTGACAGACGACTGGGTTGCACTTAATGAAGACGACCAAGCTGTCTCAACACACACACACACACATCGCTACTGCTTCCCTGCTTTACTGTCGCCACATCTTTTCTGGGGGGAAGGAAGTTCATGAACTGAGAAGCTGACGAGTCAGAAGATCTTCTCTGCTTTTGTCTCAGATTACAGCTATGTTTAAGAGTAAATATGTTAATACACCATACACGAACATTATGCATTGTATTTGCAAATTTGAAATAGCAAAAATAATCAGTATTTTATTACAATTTGATTTTACTCGAAGGCAGCAGGTTGGACGTAGTATTAGCTAGGGATGCACCGAAATGACATTTTTGGCCGAAAACAGAAAGTGAGGAAACACTTGGCCGAAAACCAAAACACCAAAAGAAATTATGATGCCAATTTCTGTACTATTACTGTTATGGCTGAGACTGTACTTACCTCACTAAAGGCAAAGCATTGCAATTGCATACATTAATATTCATGCTTCAAAGAATGAATCAGTTATAAACTATGAAAATATTTATTTAGCACTGAATGCTGACATTCCAACAAAACACAAGATCAAATAAAATTCTAAATAAAATGTTTTACTTGGCACCACTCCTGAATAGCCTACAGGCCTATAACTGACTGCTAAACGACTGTAAAATTTTATATTTTCTCTCATAAAACACACAGCGCATTAAAGTCAAGTGTATTTTAACATTCCACAACAAATGTGACCCCGCCTGTGAAAACCTGGCTAAAACTGCCAGATGGGGCAGTTGGTGGCGTAACGGGAGAGCGTTCGCCCCGTGATCAGAAGGTCGTAGGTTCGAATCCAAGGCCAGTTACCACTGAGGTACTCATGAGCACGGTACTGTCCCCAAGCACTGCTCCCTGGGCACTGCCCTTGTCAGCTGCCCACTGCTCCTTCACGGATGAGTCAAATGCAGAGGTCACATCTGGTTGTGGTGCACTGTGTGCTGTGCTGTGTTCACAATGACAAACATTCACTCACTTTTGTCAAGAAAATTTCATTTCCATTTTTCACTGAAAAATGCTGGAACTTGACATTGTAAACACATCTTTAGGTTTACCTTTTGTGCGGTTATTCGGTTTAGGAACTTCTTTTCTATCTTTAGAAAATGTGCATCCGCTGCAATCACGTCAGATCAAGGGGAAGCACAAAACTTGCCACTTTAGCCGGGTGCTGCTTTCTGCATGGATTGCTTGGTGACACTGCGTACGCGTCAGAATCAGTACATTGCTTTCGATGGATGAACGTTTTGTCAAGCTAACCAGCCTATGACACTTTATGCGTGCGACTAGAGGTTGACCGATATGGGTTTTTCTAAAGCCGATGGCGATATTTAGAAGTCAGGGTCAGCCGATGGCCGATATATGCTGCCGATATTTTTTTGGCCAATAATTAGACATTTCCCCTCTGTTTGTGTAGTAAAATATCACACTAACAATAACAAAGGATACACGAAATTTCTCAACATTTATTTAACACTGACTAAACATAAATATAAACATAAATGAGAAATAAAACTGGTCTAAACAATAAATAAATATATAACATTTGAACTTTAATAATTTGTAAACAAAAAGTTTTCAAGTTTTCAAATGAGACGCCTGAATATCAGCGTACTGAACTCGGATATCGGCCGATGCCAATATCGTAAAAAATGCTAGATATCGGCCCGATATATCGGTCGACCTCTACATGCTACCTCTCAAAATAATTCGATCTTCAGTGTAGATCTTGCTTCATCACAACATCCTGTTTCGGTCGTGTTTAAAAGTCCGGAATTTTGGTGCATCCCTAGTAACAACACTCACTCATGCACAATGACAACTGCTCACTGGCATCTTGAAATTTTCATGTCTGTGAACTGACTTAAAAACCCAAGTTGTAACACTGAAGACTGACACAACTGCATAAATCTCACTTACTTACTGATCAAATCATGTTTTTGCAGTGATAGCTTAAATGAAGATGTACTGTAATGATTCACTGATATAGTAAAGTGAATGCAATAAAGAGAAAGCAGAGTTAAGAAGCACAACGTGATGTAAATAGTGAACACGCACAAGCGTAAGCATGTGCACGCTCTCTCACGGCAAGGTAAAGGGAAGATGATTTCGCGCTGGAGAACGTACTGCCTCAAATTTTTTTTTATAACAAGCCTCTAATGTATTTGTCAATGAAAAAACAATTTGGATATAAATTTGCTTTTAATTGTAAGCGGCGTTGCAAAGCCTCCGTCTGAATTATGAATGAGAATGGCGTTCTCACGTGAAGCGAAAATAAATTATGCACCACGCTCGAGAAACTCGGCAAAATCTGTAACGAGCCACAGAGCTGTAATAGCGAGTGACATTTCGCACTGAGCTCGCAGATGCAGGTGGACGTGGAGCATGAAATGGTCTTATCAGTTCCGAATTACCCTGCAGAAAAAGAAGCCTGCGGCTGCGCTGTCCACTCGGCCAGATCTGTATTGACTTGTATAAATCTGTATGGCACACCTGTTATCTGAATTTCTGGTGGCCTCCGAGTGGTGGGAGGGTCACTGGATGTAAGGGAGCTTTAAAGTCTATGTTTATTAAGTGGTGTGATGCAGCACAGATCTGAGTAGTTTTTGCTTACATTACACTTAAAAACTGCTGGTTAAGAAAAAGAATCAGAAATCAATAAGTAAGAACGAGGGAGGAAGAAGGGGAACGTTACTACAAACTGAGCTACGTTTTCCTTCTCGGCATGGACTAACATTGTGGCTAATGTAATTCACAGTTAATATAATTGCGTTGTTCTTTTACGGACTGGGGAAACGTTAGCTCTCACAAAGCATTCACGTTCAAGGTCAACAAACGAAAGCATAATAGCATCTGTGAGACCATGTGAGAGTTGAGCACTTGGGTCAGATTGGTTGGTGCTCATGTAATAAAGCAGGAAATGACCTCTGATTTTCCACGGGCCACGTTACACACCTGGCATTATCGTGCCCCTTGGCTTGACGTGATCACACACTGGACAGCTCTAACTGCGTTTGTGAAGATGCAGACGAGCGTGTCGCCGGCTATATTATTGTAGTAGCGCGTACACAAACGCGTCGTGGGCCTCACCGATTGACTCAAACTGCCGTTCATCCGCATTAGTGTAAGTATTCACCAATTATGTGATCATCATCATCATCTTTTCATTTTCAGCCGCCTGTACACCGCAAGCACGTTGCCGCCTCCTGCCAATTAAAAACCACAGTGCGCTTGTTTTCGCAAGCGGGAATTATGTAGGTGCTTTTCTGCGTACAGGGCGCGGAGGCGAGATCCCATCAGGCGCGGTGGCTGGAGACGCAAACGGAGCCGCATTCTAATGCCAGGGTTGAACTGATGCACTTGGAGCTTTCAGCATGTGATTGGATCGCCTGAGACGCATGTTAATGCCAGGTGCGAAGAGGAAGCCTATACTGTGATGCAACAGGTGCAACATGTGGAGTTACGTCACTAATTATAGCTATGATGAGATAGCTATGTCTCACTCTCGCCAGCGACTGGAACACAACTCCATCCTGAGTCGGGGACTACCTAAATATTTTTTGAAGAGAAAAGTTTCATTACTGAATAGCTTGTTGTATTCTAGGAGATGGCACTATTAAAGACGTTTTTTGCATGTTTATGGGGGTCTAGCTCACCTTTTTCGGGCTTTTGTAGGGGAAGTTTTTCAACTTGTGTCATGTTCTGGAACCAATTAACGACATAAGCTGAGGCATTACCGTGCTGCTTGTTAGTAATGGTTAGGAAGTTGGCCCTGTGACCGGTAAAGGTCCCACTGAGCTAAACGTGAGCATGGTTGGTCTAGCTAAAGGTCTGTATATAGCAGGCATATGCAGCACTGTGTTTGTGTGCGCGATCAATGTGGAATCCAATTATATTGACTGACCTGTGACCTGATGACCTAAGTGTGTGTGGACTGACCTCTAGTGACTGCAGGTAGCCCTCCTGGGGGTCGCAGAGCAGAGAGGAGATGCGATGGTTGTTTCTCATGCAGCGGATGTTGGTGTCTCTCCACAGAGGAAAGATCTGTCTGATCACAGTCATACGGCCCAGTGAGCTGTGGACCAACTCCATGATCTCAGTGTCGCTCACCTCCTAACCACACACACACGGAGAGAAATCACAGCAGGTTTAGAGGAAAGGTCAAATAATCTCCAGAGAATATATACACAAATCCTATAAAATTCATATGTAACACAGTTTGAGAATGTGCATTCAGCAGGTCAACTGTTTGAGAAATGTGTTGTCAGAAGACATTTAAGTGAGAGCTCTTATGCCTATTAAGTAGTAACCAAGCAGATGATGCACAACAAACTTTAAAAGAAATTTGCAGACTTCCAGAAATGCTGGAAACAATGGAACAGAATCTGTGGTGCGTTTCCCAAAAGCATGGTTGCTAACTACATTTGCAACTAACCACGTGTTATTAACATCGTTAGAAATACGTTAGCAACTGTGCTTTTGGGAAATGCAGCCCTGGTCCATAATCTATAATCACATTTGTGACCCTCCACGGCAAAACCAGTCGCTTGTCGCAACGGAGGTTTCTGAGAAAAACGAGCGTTTGTGTTGCGTGGGGTAAAATTGTGGATTTTTAGTTTTTAGTGTTTTGAAACAGTGGAAGGTCTATACTGTACTGTTGTGAATAAATTTGGCTGAAAAACTTACCCTTTCCATCCTAAAAACGTGACTTTCTTGAGGTGAGGAATTCAATTCCAGCAGAATGTTAAAAGTTTCTGTTTTGACCGCTCTACTTCAATATTTACGGTAAATCCACTGGTTGACTAGCGTGAAGATATTTCTCCGGAATCCATCTCCGTCTCCCGAGTTCAGTTAACCTAACGCAGGTAGGCTGTCCGTGTGGCTGTGAATGCAGCGTAGGCTAGCGTAAATACAAACGTAGCCGCGACCGCACCAAGCGTCTGTGAGTGCTACGGCGATAGTCAACTTCGACGGCAGATTTCTCCGTTTCTCACTTGGCGTGACAGGAGAAACCCGACTCCTTTGAATGTTGATATCTCAGTCATATGTCGTCCCATTCATTCCATATAGGTATCGTTTTGAAGCTTGATTTATGCCCTTTCATAAACATAATAACTCAATTTTGAAAATTTGCAACTGGTTTTGCTGTGGAGGGTCACATTTCTGCAAGCTAATGCTAATGATGCACTAACTGCTGATGATTTTACAGTTGCCCTTGATGCCAAAATGACACATTTCCACTGGTGTCCTAGTGAAAATAAGGATTAGGTAGGAGAAAATATCAGGGACGCACGATGATATCGGAATTGGCCAGTTATTGTTTTTGTAAGTCACTGTCATCGGACCGATTTTTAGATTTGCCTCGTGTTTTTCTTTGCATCATTTAGCGAATGTGAGCTCCCACATGGGCTGTGTCCCGAGCCGCGTACTACTACACTTAAAAGTATGGTAGGTAAGGCGCTCGTATGGTATTTTTCTATGCGGCAGTACACATCTCAGGGTTGGAGCTTAACGGCTCTCTACACACTAGGTAGTGCACACAGAGAGTCAACGCGTACTATTTAACTTGGTACACTACATAGGGCGGGGGGTGACTTTTTCTTAAAATCTTGTGCACTATGCTGGAAATGCTCCGTCCTTACTCCGCTCTGCTTTCACGCTCGCTTGACTTGGCGCTGTGTTAGAAATGTCAGTTATGGTGCTGTTTTTGTGCCAAAATTCCGCGCGTGCAGTGGAACTCTGGAGAGCACAATATCTTATATATCTCAGCCTGCGCTCACACCTGACTCTGCCTTCCTCTTTTATCAGCATCGGTGTTGGCAGGTATACGCAGGAAAAACATCGGATATCGGCAACGGCCAAAAATTCCCACATGGTGCATCTGTAGAGAGTATCATTAGTAAATGGCTTTGTAATGGAGGATTACATTTCGTCTGTTGTACTGCAGTAGATGACTGCGTATTCCTGTTTGGAAGAAAAAAAGAATGCAGGACGTTTCCAAAGAAGCTGAAGTCTACACTACAATCCAGAATCGTTTTACTCTAAACCCACTGCTCAAAATGAGACGTGAAGTTTGCAAGAGTCTAGAGTGGAACCCCCTCCCACAGGCACACAGTCTGTCCCTCAACAGCACCATATGTATTTTTTAAAGCTTTTGGTTTTATGTAGAGAGTGGCGGCTGTGCCACATAATTGGAATGCGCGATGCGTACGAGGGTCAGAGAGAGGTGGGTGAAGCGAGTCAGCGTGGCTGGGTCTCTAGTGAAGCCAGATCGATGAGGTACAGGGAGAGAGAACACGGGGTCAGTCCCCACAGCAAGGCCTGCGGGCTTCAAACACAGCCTGACAGCACTCAGAGCCGGGCAGGGGTCAGCCGCACACTAAGAAAGGTGGAGAGGGTGGACACACTCCAGAGGGAACATCCTCTTTCTCCGGTCTTGCCGTCTCCTTTGCATCCATTCACTCTCTCCTCTTTCTTTCTCTTTACTGGAAAAATAAAGCATGCTAAAAAATGTCCTTGAAGCAGAAGCGAGCAGCTAAACTGATTTTATTTACTATATTATGTTTATATAAGTATTACTGATTGTGAATCTAAACACTGAAGTTTTAGAAAAGTGAAACTTTATTTTAATCTAACAACATATTTCACCCTCTCATAGATAACCTAATATAGACGTGAAAGTGAGGGATTGTCATTGTGAACACACCACAGCACAGCACAGCGCACTACAACTGCATTTGACCCATCTGTGAAGGAGCAGTGGACAGGTGACATGAGCAATATCTAGGGAGCAGTGCGACCTTCTGTTCACAGGGTGAACTCAGTATCTAATTACTAACTACCACCACAGGGCCCTAACCTCAGATAACCCCAGTGATTAAGATTCTCGCTCAGCGGACATTTGTGACCCTCCACGGCAAAACCAGTCGCTTGTCACAAATTTTCAAAATTGAGTTATTATGTTTTCATGAAAGGGCCTAATCAAATCAAATCAAGCTTCAAAACAATACCTATATGGCATGAATGGGACGACATATGACTGAGATATCAACATTCAAAGGAGTCGGGTTCCTCCTGTCACGCCAAGTGAGAAACGGAGAAATCTGCCGTTGAAGTTGACTATCGCCGTAGCACTCACAGACGCTTGGTGCGGTCGCGGCTACGTTTGCATTTACGCTAGCCTATGCTGCATTCACAGCCACAAGGATAGCCTACCTGCGTTAGGTTAACTGAACTCGGGAGACCAAGATGGATTCTGGAGAAATATCTTCACGCTAGTCAACCAGTGGATTTACCGTAAATATTGAAGTAGAGCGGTCAAAACACAAACTTTTAACATTCTGCTGGAATTGAATTCCTCACCTCAAGAAAGTCACGTTTTTAGGATGGAAAGGGTAAGTTTTTCAGCCAAATTTATTCACAACAGTACAATATAGACCTTCCACTGTTTCAAAACACTAAAAACAAAAAATCCAACATTTTACCCCACGCAACATAAACGCTCGTTTTTCTCGGAAACCTCCGTTGCGACAAGCGACTGGTTTTGCCGTTGAGGGTAACATATAGTAATAGCGCTGGCAGGAGCGTCTTACCACCTGATTTTAGCCCAACGTTTACCTCCCGACTGCCACCACAAAAATCAAAGAAAAGTGTAACATCACAGCACTGTACGCATCCTAAGCAGCTAATACACTCCCAACTGTGTGTGTTTTTGCCACTAAAATGCAGGGTGCGTGGGGGAGACTTCGTCCAGTGATTGTGGTGATTCTGTCATTAAGCTGTCGCTGACCAGCTTGATTGTGTCTGTTTTAATATCGGCAGATGTGTGTATACGTGTTTGTCTGGTCAAAGTCAAAGTCAACTTTATTGATGCCTTGCAGTGATGTCACAAAACTGTAGCCGCCATATTGAGTACTGGACATATTGAGTGCTGTGCTTGTTTGCAATGAAAATGAGTACCGAATCCACTCCAGACCCACACCTGGATGCTCTGGCTAACATGTTACCTGTAAACGCTCATTTCAATTAGGCTGCCTATCGACGTTACGGACATTTCTCATTTTGATGCTGGAGAACTTACGAGATACAGCGAAAAGCTCACTATTTTTGGATGTTAACTGACGTTTTCCATCAACTCCATCCGCTAACACACTACCTGACTTTTCACGTCATTCCCTTCCCTCCGCTTCCGCATGCGCTAGGACAGTGTTCTGGACGGGCGGAGGAGTGAGATTCTGCTTTAAGACGGCAGAGAAGCCAGTCTCAAAAGTGAAGTACACGCCGTGTGTTTAACATTAACGTGAGGGTTTGTACTCGATGTTCACGATATAGTCATTTACTTCACCGCGCGTGGAGCAAGCCGAGATACATCAAGTATAACCCTAATTTGGAGTGGCTTTAAGGGTCGCTCCTGAACTGAAACTCAAATATCTGTCATGTGGCACGGCTCAATGTGTTGACTTGTGAACGGCAAAATGAGCTCCTTACAAACGGAGCCGCTGACACAATGCACTACTTAATGTTACTCCGTCATAAAAGCACAACCACAGGTGGAATGAACAAAGGCGTAAAGGACCGAGCGGCAGAACGTCATCATTATTCCAGGCAGGGCTCTGAGAGCAGGCAGACAGACAGAAACCCAGACTGCTGAAAAACAGGACAAAAGGCGCAAAACTAGAACATAAGAATATCAGAAAACACAGATCAGAAAATCTGGAAACCAGAAGCGGCAGTGGGTCAGGTACGGAAATACATAACGGGGGAAAGCAAATAGTTCACAACGAATGAGTGAACAATCGCCTGGAAGTAACCTCTGCCCTTTTACAGTTTTAGTCCCATCTTATTATCTGGTTTTTGACAGCTGGTCGGTATGTCTCTGTTTACACGGTACCGGTGGAAAGTCCAGACAAACAAAACACAACCTCAACGACACAGCTTCAGGCCACAGCTGGGGTTTTTTTGGCCTTCAGGAGTAAAACAAGAGGCAAAACAAGCTGGTATTGCTGTGTCTCGGTGACCCGGGGAGCGGAACGCCCGGCCCACCCATGACAGGCGCTGTGCAAATCCATTAATCAAAACAGCCTCGTCTGACATGCGAATTATCCCCGATACGGTCTTCAGTCCCAGTTATTAATCATTCAGGACGTGAATTAGAAACTCCACCACGATCAACAAGATGCAATCTAGAGTCGAGGCCTCCGCGAGATTACAACACTTATGGGAAGACTGGAAGCTGAAGGGGGTGTACTGTACGTGTGCACGAGGGAGGGTAAGAGGCAGGAGGGAGAGACAGAGAAACAGAAATGGGACAGAGAAGAATGATGTGAGGGAGAAAGAGAGAGAAAAATGGGAGCGAGACGAATGATGTGTGTGTGTGTGAGGGTTTCCTGTGTTGACTGGAAACAACACATAAAGCTACTTTATAACACCATAGATTATTAGGGCGATAAAATCAATGTGCATATGAGCAGTAGCATTGTTTGCGCCGTGTGTTTCTCCAAGTGGGTGTAGCACCAGTCCTCCCCCCCAAACACACACTCATACACAGAGTACGTGAGTGAGAAAAAGAGAGAGGCCCATGCAGACTGCAGCAGAAATCTAGTTCTCACATGAGACGCTAATGAGCGGAATGTGTGGAGGAGGCGTTGTGAGTGTGAGGCTGATTCGCACACACAAAAGAGCTCAGCGTCGTTCCCCTTCATGCATAATTACACAACTGTAATAAGATTTCAGTCAAGTGATGATCACACACACACACAAAGACGCAGGCTGAAGCCCCACGCGTGCCCACGCTACAGGGTGTGTGTGATATCTGTTTCCCAAAAAATCAATCCAAATGACTGTAAGTGGTAAGCAGCGAGGCTGTAAGAGGACGGCAGCACACAGCCTCTGCGTGGCCTTCACGACACAGAGCCCTGCTGTTCAACAGACACTTCCTGGACTTTTGTTTGGACTGCTATTGGGATGCTTTTGGATTTTGAGATTGTGATTGTTTGCTTGGATTTTCTCCCTCGTTTCAGTTACGTTCTGTTTGAGCACTGATCGATTATTCTGTTTCTGGTTTAGTCCATCTGCAGTGTTTAAGCAAACTTGTCCCGGAGCTCACCATCCGGTCACCATTAAGCTACCGTGTGTTTGTCTGTTTGAGTTTCGTCACCACAGCCAGCTAGAAGCACGGCTCCTGAAAGCTTGCTGCACTGAGAGGCACTGGAACGCCGTCTGGTTTCGCTTTCGCTCTGTGGACGTGTGAGACCCGGAGTTCGGGTCGTAGCGTGTGATTACGCCTGACCTGCGTTGCTTATTCGGACTTTACGTTAGATAAGAGCCTAATCTTGGTACTGTGTGATTGCTGTTTTGTTTTGGACTTTTGCAAATAAAAGAGAGTAACGTTTCAGTCGACCCCTGCATCTGCGTCCTCCCTCACATAGGGTCTTGTGACGACGAGCTCTTGACAATGGCTCAAATGTGGCCGACGGTTTGCCGCTGTCAAGTTATGCTGACTGATTTTATCTAATACATAAAAGGCCTAAGTGTACGTATGCACGTATGTGTCCCTCAGTCCTCAGTCCTATTGGTGCCCATCAATCACGTGGGACCAATCAAGTCTCATACAAGGGAGCCGTTATTTTTGCCTGCTTCTGAAGTACGCAAGCGAAACGCAGGTTCTCAGAAGAAGGCAATTCCCAGTCAAGTTAGCTTTTGCCACGACCGTCAACAAATCTCAGGGACAGACACTGGATAAGGTTGGCATTTATCTGCCACAACCCGTATTTAGCCACGGACAATTATATGTTGCATTCTCCCGTGTACGCAGGTCAGGAGATGTAAAGGTCCATGTAGTGGACGGGGCTAAACAAGGGAAACGGCTTAATAACAGCTCCGCCTGCTTCACCAAAAATGTTGTGTACAAGGAAATCTGACATTTAGGTGTTGATATCATATTGTTTTCATGGAAATAAAAACCAAACATTGATTTCAATTGAACTATTTACTTTCCTCATTACTTTTTGGCTATTTTGCCATTATTTTTGCCTGCTGCAGCAGGCTTTTAGCATTAAACAAAATGAATGTTAATTCCCACACGGATCCCACCATCGGCTCAAAGTCTGTTTGGCTTCATCAGACGCACTTCAGTTATGTGGAAAAGCCAGTAAATTAGTATTTCACTCCACTGCAGCTATATTAGCAGATAGAGAAATGCTGGTGGGTGTGTGTGTATTTTACCTCATTCGCATAGATCCAGTGACTGTCTTTGGATGCTAGGTTTGTTTCCACAGCCTACAGAGAGAGAGAGAGAGAGAGAGAGAGAGATGAACATTAAACTTTAACTCATCCAAGCTTAAACATAAAATCATTGAGTTCTTCCCTCACACACCCCGACCCTGAATACACACACACACACACACAGCTGAAATCGCCTGGAGCACCATCTGCCAACATTTCACATACATTTTAATGTAATTCCATATAAAAAAAACAAATAAGTAAAGCAGTCAATCTAAAAATAAGCAAAACACAGTACTCAACTACTGCTTAGCTTTGCTTTTGCAAGCTCCTCATCTCCAGACTTGAAAAGGCGCACATACACACACAACACAAACACACACACACACACACACCCTGCATCCATTACGGCGTCATGCTCACACTTCCGCCACAAAGACATGATATATGTGCATTTGTGTCCCATTTATCACACTTACTGTCATTCGGCTTGTCCTCACCAATAAATTGGTGCCATTAGACTCTAAATGACCTCTCCCCCGTCCCTCTCTCTCACTCGCCAGACAGATAACCCAATAACCCTTTATACATTATAACACACCTAAATCCCGCATTCATCAGTGCCACTCAAGCTTTGTTGTGGGGCGAGAAAAAAGGGTGAAATTAACCACAGGAGAGAGGAGGAGTGAGTTAAGGCGGTTAATATCACAGCTGAGATTGGGTTGTGAGTAACAGCCAGATAGAGGGAGTAGGGTCAGGTACCGAAACTCAGTTCCTGTACATAACCTGCGCCAACGTGAACCGCACTGAAGGCCAACGTGGATTTCGGCGCCTCATTTCGGGACCGCTGAATACGTGGTGACTCCGCATTGCAAGCTGCGCTTGTCGTGATGAGACAACAACCCAGTCGTGAGGTGAACCTGTGAAGTTTCAAGATGGATCGGTACATCGCTAATCACGAGCACTGTTTGTGTTTATAGTCTCTCTGTTTTAATAGATAAATGGAAGCAGTGTCATCTACCCATACGAGTATCCTATCACAGACTGAGAACTGGAAGCCCATTTACATTAAAGCCAATCAGCGGGCAGCACTGCTATCCAGAAGGACATGCGTTTAGTAATTACAGGGAAAGTCTCCCTGAAGCAACTTGGAGTTCAAGGTCTTGGTCAGGGGCTGAATGATGAATTACTAAAGTTAGGATGCAGTCAGGTTTAAACGTACAACCCCTTGGGTCAGTTACACAGGATTCTACCACTAGACCTCCAACATCCCCATGGAGCTAAATGTTGAATATTTCAACCCCAAAACATGTCGACATCCAATTAAAGAATTTGAAGGGTTTTAGACAAAATCTCCACGGTTCATGCAAAGGACACAGACAGACTTTTTGAGACTCCTACCAAAAATACTGTGACGTATGTGTATGTATAAGTGGAAAGTTACTGTGTTCTTCTGTATTTGATGAACTTTTGAGATCACGTGCAAACTGTGCGTGACCTTTTGTGATTAGCATATTCGAAGAATTGTTTGTCCTAACTGCAGAAGTGTGAAAAACCATTGTATCTCAGAGTTGAGGGTTGCAACCGTCGGGTCCAGATATAGTCTGAAGTTTTAACAAACCCCTGACCTTTTCTTTTACGTCCCTATATGTCTAGCGCCAGGCGCGCACGCCCTGTTTGCGGTTGATGATTTTGTTATAAATACCCATGTGTAGGGCGTGTTCGGGGGGCACTCGCTCGATCTCGCATGAGAGCTGTGACGGCACCCTTGCTTGCAAGCAATACTTTATTAAAAACACAACTATCATTTAACTCTGTTCTCTGAGTCTGATCTCTGGGTAAACACAATTTCCACCACAATACTCACAAACCCACACGCATTCCAGAATTCCTTGTTCTACACAAGGTAACAAAAGTCTTAGTTACCAGCTACTGACTGTAGGGTTCGTTTTCTTGAATTTTAATTCCCACCAGGACAGGAGCAACCTGCATTTCTCAATGACAGGGACAGTCTCTCTCTGTAGCAAGGGTCTTGGTCAGGGGCTTTAATGGGACCTCTTTGCAAACACGCAAGGCCGAGGGTTCATCAGATCCTCTATGTGATGTCCACGTCACGCACTAGCGGAAATTAGCGTTACCTAAAGAAAATAATGATTAATCTAGTGACAGATGTTTGCATTTGCTCTACAGGTTATCTTAAAAACTATTTCATGATACCACACTAATGAAAACGTATTTGGAGGAAAAAGTCCTGAATATGCCATTCCCCTCTCCGCCGGAGTTAGAAACAACTGTCATGCAACTGCACTTTCCCCAAACAAGGTTTGTCATCTGTCTATCCATCCCATCTGCCGAAACCCAAAAAACGCGGCAAGGGCGTCGCAGAGACGCTCAAGAACATTTGCATCCAGACAGCAATGTCGGCCCAGTCTGAGACTGGCTTCTGTTTGGGGGTCTATGAATGTAGCAGTGGGCAGTCGATGAGGAGAGCCTGCAGGAGGCTTATTAAAATGCTGCTGCTCAAAGCCACACACAGTGTTTCCTTATCACAGACTACATTACAGCAAAAAGAACAAAAAAAAATCCTCATTTCAGACCTGGATAAGATCTGTGTGCTGGAACGCAGAGACAGCAGTGAGAGTCCGGGTTGAAATCAATAGAATGAGACTCCAGCGCATCAAGTACACGGCATTAAGCTGAGTGTGCAGGTTGAAGAATGAGTCCGACGGGGGGTCTCCCGTGACGGCGATGTTGACCGAGCCTGTTTTACTCCACTGGAGCCTCTTTAATGTAAAGTTACACCGTCACAGGGTCACGACATTACAAATGTGTAAGTCAGTTTGCATGTAGAGTTAAATATGGATTTAGAATTGCTTTACTGCAGCCACACTTTTCTTTTGGGTGAAATACATGCGAGATGGGTGTTATCGGCTTGCTAATGAGAAGGACACAAGAGTCCATGATAAAATTGATTTTAAGAAGCATGACCAGCTTCTCAATGGCTATACGGTCAGGGCTCCCTTTGAATTCATCGCTCCCTTTCACTTGTTAGTCTTACTGTAAAGTAGCAAGGGTGCAATGTGCAAGACTGGAGGGGCAATATAGACCTGACCCACGGAACACATTTTAATCAACACAACCAAATACTGCAACGAGTATAAGACAAAGCAACTTAAAACTGAGAGTGTATTTTTGTGTCTATTCTGATAACAGAGTTGCGGTTTGGGAATTGATTCTCTCCAAAGCAGCGTTGGTCTAGCCTGCTGTCTAAAATGTAGTGAGAAGAAGATACAGCCCAAATGGTCAAACAGATTCTGTGAGCGCTGGCTGGAATGAGAAAAGCAGCTGGGTTTTTTCCTTCTTATAAACCAATCGGCGAGGACGTCGGTGTGCTGCGTGGAAGAGAATCTGAACAGCGTGTCGGTGGAAAACAGCACGACGGCAACAGTCACATCTGCCTTAGTGAAGTTTAGATCTCCATTACCGGTTTGTGGGATTAAAGGTGGTGAGCAATACTAGCTTTTTGTTTTGATCAAGTGCATTAGCCTAAATATGCAAGTTATTTTCCACACCTCAGTTTTACAAAACATATCACATCCAAAAAGAAATGCAACTAGGCAGTGGGCAGCTTCTGTAACATAGGCAGTAATACCATGCAACTTGTATCTTGATCAGAAACATTCTGTTCCTCTCCCTACATCAGTCAAGTCCACATTCAAATTAGCCACACGTAGGGCCGACATTTCACCGCCAAGACCTTTCAATGTGATGAACACACACTATGCAGTAGGTATAACATATAATCAAAGACTACATTAGAGTCAAATTACATCAATAAAGCAACTTGCCTGAGCAGGAGTTAAAGGTTCATGTTGAATGCACGTCACTGCATTTCGCTTTAGGGAGTTGAATGATATGAATCATATGCAACATAATTCATGTTCATAGCTCAGTGAGAAGTCAACCAATATTTTTTAAATAAACATATTATAGTATGATCAGCATTTCGAACCCATGACGAGCCGGAGAGGTGAAGTATGAGAGGGAGATTTCTGCTTTTCAATCATCACTGCTTTGTTCTCGAGTTGTATCTTATTAGCAGGTGTCTACTGCCAGGTGTGCTAGTGCACCATCAAAAGAGTAAAATTCGAGGATGCTTTGTGGGTGAGAGGCAGAACGGCAGGAGAGGGACCCTAAGAGACCCCTGGCTCTGAAGCTGTACATGTGAGTGTTTTTGTGTGTGTGAGTGAGAGAGTGGGGAGAGAGAGTTAGAAGAGAGATCCTAAGAGACCACTGGGTCTGAAGTTGTATGTGTGAGTGTGACAGAGTGAGGGAGAGTGGGCGAGAGACCCCGAGAGAGGAACAGGTTCGAAATTGTATGTGTGAGTCTGTGTGTGTGTGTGTGTGTGTGTGACTCCCTCGGGATATGGTCCAGACACTACTGTTTTTATAAGATACAAATAAAAAACACTCCTGTCAGATGACAATAATGAAAAGTTAGAAAAGGCCTGTAATCGAGTCCCTAGCTAGCACAGATAGCACAGAAGAGCCTGTAACAAAAACGACTTGAGCTGGATCCTCACCTCCACTTTTAAACCCCTCCTTCAAATGTAAAGTTGCGCAATAAAAATTAGAGATGCTGGATCGGGTGTCGGTGGCATTGGGTCATTCTATGGAGCCGATCTGTAAATGTGTGCACGCTCAGTTCGTTATGCATGGGAAGTGGCACTGCGGTAAAGTAGAGCTGAAACGACTGTTCCAATAACTCCAATAATTCTATTACAAAAAATGGTCAAGGCAACTTTTCTAGAATGGAAGCTTGGTTTAATTCATTTCACTCACTAGAGCAGCTCCGCTTGTATTTCACACGGACGCTCAATAGTGACACAACGTTTTCAGTGACGACACCTGATCCCTCTGCATGTGAAAGTATTCGTGAGATGTTCCTGCACTAAAACACAAGTAAATGCATAAAAACGCTTAAATGACATTTTTTGCGATGTAAACACACACGCTGTGTTAATGACCGCGCGCATGAGCGCCGTTACTCACTAAAACGCTCCAGTTCGGTCAAAATGTTGCCTTTACTACAGACACAAACCATATTTTAGCTGATAAATAACCACAACAACCAGCGTTCTACTCACAAGTCTGCCGTTTATTTAGATTTTCCATCATTTATTCTGGAACGCATGCCCAGTGCTTCATTGTGACGGGGGCGTGCGCAGAGGATCGTGGGAACTGTAGTCCTTGGCAAAAGCAGCTCATTTTATAGGCCAAATTGGTTCAAAATGACAAACTTCGGTATTTCATTTTCAATTGATCAAATTTTCTATTTTATAATGTTATAGTGTAATCAGAAAGAAAGAAGAAATATAAACCAACAATTTTTGAGAACAAATAATTTAGCATGTACGTGTGTAATTATTACATTGTTTTAGTAGGAAAACAGTATTTAAATCAAGCATTTCCTTAAGCATAACGATAATCTCAGTCATGTAATTAGACATTTTAAAGCATTATTTTATGTTTTAAAAAAAGACTGTGACGGTATCGGTATCGGCAGTTATCCAAATGTACAATATCGGTATCGGTATCGGACATAAAAAAGTGCCATCGCCCCATCTCTAATAAAAATAGTCTCCACTGGTTCCCTCCTCCGATCTCCCTGAAGCCTGCTTTTCGGAGAGAGGTCTGTTTTACGTCAACACCGCAGTCCCATTATTTCATGTTTAAAGCCCAGTCTGGATCGAATGTGCTTACATGTGCTTACATCACTGCCTTGTGTCAGTGGCCCAAAACAAGAGGCGTCTGAAGAACTTGGCTTTTATGTTTTTTATCACCGCGGCGCCAAACTTATTGATGGGCAGCTAAATAAGACATTTACGGGTCATATTTCCTCACGTCCCTCAATGCCGAACATTGAGAAATACAGCCCTGTCGCTATAAGTCAGGTTTGAATAATGAGCCATTTAAAAATTAATGAGCCTTCATCATTTCTGTGTGTCTTGTCAAGCACCGAGCAAAACTCACAGTATTTAAAGATCTCTGCTCTGTTCCAGAACTGAGGGAGATGTACAGTGAATACCGGCACAGTGCTTTAGGAAACAGATAAGATGCCAAACAATGTAGATATTTACAGTAGCAAAACTATTTTACATTTCTGGACTTTGGCAAACGCTCTTATCCAGAGTGATGTACATTTCCAAATTACAAGGAGCAACTTTGGGGTTAAGGGTCTTATTCAACAACCCACTGGTGGCGGTGCTGGAGGTAGGATTCGAGGTAGACCTTTTGGTCCAGTATCTTTCCCACTAGACCACCACCAAGGATGAGTTGTGGTGATGAAGAAGTAATCAGACGTTTCAAATGAATACACTTTACTTATTTCTGTACAGTAGGACCAGTAACTAAGTGAAAGTGGGTGATTATTTGTCATTGTGAAAGCAGCACAGCACACAGGGCACCACAATGAAATGTGGCCTCTGCATCTGACCCATCTGTGAGAAAGAAGTGGACAGCGCTCGGGCAGCAGTGCTTGGAGACGATACCTTGCACACAAGTACCTCAGTGGTACCTTTACTAGTCCGGGAATCGAACTGGCAACAGTCATATCACGCGTCAAACTCGCTAACCGTTAAGTTACCAACTGCCCTACAGTCTTGTTGTGTGCCGTGTTATAGCTTTAGTCCTTATCCAACATTTGAACCGAAACACGAACAAAACACAATGTCTGAGTAAGAAATGTCATCTGTCATATTTTAACATTTTAAATCTGCTCGAAAAATGTCCTATTATGTTGCTTCAAAGTCTACAATCATCACAAACAATTAAAGCAGTATTTTTGCACCATATTTTTGTCTGGTGCAATATTGATCCGAACCTTACTTGGGCATCAGTTTCATCTGGAACAACTGATTAGATTTTTTTAACAAAAGAATATACTGTTATGCAACATTCTAAGTTAATGTTTTAAGACCATGCAGAAATACAGTTTTGCAGCAATTTTTACCTTTTTAGCACATTTCTTCCAGTACAATCATTGGGAAATCATCCTTTTTCTACGAATGTCAGCAGTACGTATAGCAAAAGGATGATTTCCCAATGACTGTACTGGAAGAAACGTGCTAAAAAGGTAAAAACTGATGTAAAAGAGATGAAATCCTTGAAATCCTTGTTCTCACGAGCAGCCTCCACATGGCCGCACGCTGGCGATACGCTCAAAGGACCGGCGTTTAGCAGATTCGATGACGCACCTGCTCAGAAATAGCTAGTTACTAAGTAATTATGCAAAATGATAACGTTGAAATGTCACCCAAATCTCCACAGAGCTGGGCGTGATCACAGTTCATACGGAGGCCAAAAAAAGAGGGAAGCAAAAAACCCACACCACTGAAGTATAAAAAGAGCTGATGCTATAGCTGTGCCTTTTTAAATGGGCCATTGGACTGTACATGCGCTAGTAAATGTTGTCTGGAGAGAGGCGCTGACCCCTGTGTGGCCTGATTTCCAGGCAGGGGCATCATAAAGGCTACTCTCTGCTTACAGAGCGCGAGCAGAGAGCTTTCAGCGCCAGCGGCCGATAATTGAATTCTTAGCCGGTCGTAGCACCTGTCTAGTTTGAATCCCAGTGGAGCCCTCGCTCTGCAACTTGGCTGCATCGTGTGCTCTGGAGTGGATGGTTGGTCCGTAACTCCAGCTTGGACTTTTAGAATGGGAGCTCCAGATGTCCGGGGAGGAGAGGAGAGAACAATCCTTTTCAAGCCTATTATGGCCTGAAAACACCTTCAAGGGTGTTCTCACATGTAGCCCTCAGTCCTCTAGAAGTGGGCCAAAGAGCGGACAGAGAGAAAGGGGACTGTTGTGTTTCCATTGTGTTGATTTGAAAGGGGACTCGCTTTTCTTTCTGGTTCACTTCAGCTCAGATTGGGTCTCAGTTCTCTTTTGCTGTTGACACTAGTTCATCTGGAGCGCTCAGACCTTTTTAGTGCTTTGGATTATGTTTTACTTGGAACAAGATGGCGTTACCCAAGCCAAAGCTGTAATTGTGTTCCTGTGGGCGCATGTACATTGTCGTGAGCCCTTTACATGAAACGAGGTAGGTTTCACTTTACGTTCGTGTGAGCGGCAGTTCTGATCCACCTTTTTTTTTTTGGTTGAAAGATTTTGTTTCACTGCTAAACTCCTTAGCAGGCTGCAAGAATATCAGGCAAAAAGTTCATTTTAAATGCTGAAGGGGTCTGAGTTAGCTACTACAATACAGTTTCTGCCCTGTGCATATGTTTACACCTGAGCTTGGCCATTTCCGGGCAGTGGGTAGCGTAATGGTTGGTGAGTTTACCCCGTGACTGGAAGGTTGCCGGTTCAAATCCCGGACTAGTACAGGTACCACTGAGGTGCTCATGAGCAAGATACCATCCCCAAGCACTGCTCCCTGCACACTGCCCGTCAGCTGACCAATGCTCCTTCATGGATGGGTCAAATGCAGAGGTCACATTTCACAAAAGTGTCAACAACATTCCAGGTCGTGTGCTCACAGACTGCGCTGATCAGCTGGCCAGATGATCGTCCCAGTGTGCTTCAAGTCCACCACCATCATCCTAGTGCCAAAGAAATCTTCAGTGTGCACTGCCCGTCAGCTGACCAATGCTCCTTCACGGATGGGTCAAATGCAGAGGTCACATTTCACAAAAGTGTCAAAGCACACTTGGACTCTTAGACCTACTGCTAGTGTACTGCTTTTGAAAGAAACTGGACAGCTCAGAAACACATTTCCATGTTGCATTTCAATGCTGACCGTGACAAATTTACAATGCGGTCCGTCTCAGAAGAGAAGTCACAAATGCACTCTGATCTTTCTAGTGATGGCCTACACAACTGTCTCCGGAGCGTTTTATCTCCGGTCCAGATTTTACATGGTCGAGGAGGCTGCGTGTAGTGACAAGTAACTAGTGCGGCTGTAGCTTAAATGAGTTTGATGCTGTTTCTCTTCTTTTGTGTTTGAAGTCGATTTTTTGTGTTTTTTTTCCCCCTCCTCACAGCCGCGTCGTGTTCATTAATGCAGGTGGAGCTGACGCAAGATCCGGCCGTGAACAGCAACACGGCGTGGCGTCATCAGTTCTCACTGCTCCAAAATAAAGACTGTAGCAGCTAAACAATGCAGCAGCTCTACTGTAAACATGAGGAGAGGGAGACAGAGAGGGAGGGGTAGAGGGAGATGGTGAGGGAGAAGGAGAGAAAGGAAGAGGGGAGAGACAGTGACAAAGAGTGAAAAAGGAAATCACACTGACAAAAAGAAAGACCAACATGTTCAATGCTCAAAATTAGGACTGCAGGAGCAAGAGGAAAAAGGCAAGAGAGAGGAAATAACAATATAGCGGCTATGGGTAAAGGGTGGAAATTAGAGAGCGGTACACAGACAGGCAGTTACTCAGAGATAGATATGAAAACTAGAGACTTTCATGCCATGCTGGGATTTCTTGCTTCCTTTTCATCAGCAATTCAATGGCTTTTTTTCTTTTATTTATCGTAGGGAGAAAACATTCACGCTGCAGTAGTTGGCTCTGCGCTAAAACATGCTCATAACGACTCTTTCTAACTCACTACCCAGCTGTCCTTCACTCTCTCACGCTCTTCTGTCTATGATTCCACCCTGCAGACAGGTGTGAAAGGCAATCACGTTGGCGCGGTATGACGATTGATCGCGCGGCCGTCGTCCCGAGTCGAGGTCTCATTCCCGGCTCTCGTGTTAAAAAGTGGGGCGTGAGGAAGTCCTTATGAAGAGACGAGAAGGTTCCGATAAAAAATTGCACGCACATTTACCAACGCAGACACACACACACACAAACACACTCTTGTGCCTAATTCATAGACGGCCCTCGGTGTGCAGCTGTTGCTATAGTAACCCTGATCTCAGCTCTCCTCCTCGAGTCGAGCGCTCAGGTTAAGATGAAGGAGTTTTGACCAAACCCAAATGCCACAGCGCGCAGCAGGGGCAGCGGGCATCGCGTTACTGAGAGAACATCACACCGGGTATGCAAAGCAACCGCGCTCGTCACGCGTCAGCCATGTGCGATATGAATAATAATGTGCCATATTTAATAGCCACTATAGAAATGCAACAGGTTTCCTGTGTTAGAGTTTGGTTCCTTCTTTCCCTCTTCACGAAGCAAAGTTTCATGGAATGAACGATGAATGTAACGTAAACCTAAATTAATCTGAGCTGAAACCCAAATGTAAAATATAGCTGTAACTAGTTCACAAATTTTTATTTCGATTTCTCCCTGCGCCGAGTTAAACTCTTTCCCAACTTGCATTCATATCCTTTCCAGGACATTAACCGCAGGTTATTGCCCTACTTTGCCGATTCTAGGCCACCGATCGGGCTCATCACTCACTGTCCGTTCGGCCCTGTAGGTGAGTCGGTAATTAGATTACAGCCGCGGCGCCGGTCCGCTCCCATGCCGAACCCGAGCCCGGCGCTCCGGCTCCGCCCCGCCACCTCCTCATAAATCCGTGGCGGAGCCAAGCGCGCTCCACCTCTCCCGTTACGAGCCGCTACCGAGGCGAGCGTGGCCGGCCGTCCCCATCCATCTCCATTAGACGCCCTTCCTAATTACATGCGTCGGGTGTCTGGTGGACGGTGGGTTAGGGGCTGGATAAAACATGACCGAACCAATAACCTTGGCCATGCTTATCCATAATTTACACCATATTTATAACATATTCATACCAACAGGTCCTGACTGGAATCTGAATGGAACTGGTGTATGAATGCATTTGGTGGCGTGGAGAGAGAGCTCGTGAGAGAATAGGAGGGAAAAAAGAAATAAGCACGTTACCTCTTCAGCGACAGATACGGGAACGCTATTCTAAAAATTGAGGTGAAAATAGATTTCAACACCTTGTCAATCACGTGACTTTGGAATAAGAAACAGATGAAGGGGAAGAAGGCGGGTGATGCCAAAAATATCCCAATTTACTTTTAAAATATTCACGTCCACAACTCTAGAAATTACAGTCAACTCTGTCGTTTCCTACCTCGCTCCCCATGGGGTCATGGTAATGGGGTAGTCAGATGAAAAGAAGCTTGACGGACAGAGGAGGGTCCACTCTCAGCTCTCTGCTAATCTGTGTCTTACCACTTAACCTTGCCCACAGCAGGAAGGCGGAGGGACGGAAGGAAGGGAAGGGAAGGAGGGGAGAGGGACTGAGAGACAGATTTTATCATAAAAGACAAGAGCCCTACATGAACTTCTCAACATCTGCGCGAAAAAATGTGGCCAAGAAAAGCAACTCACATTTCTACTAATTCACAGCTGGTGCTTCAACCTTGTTGTTGTCCAGTTAGAGGCTATAGACCATCTGTTACCGTCCACAGAGAACAGAAACGCAGCGGGCTGTGTATTAATGATGACGACTCTAAACTTGGCAGTGACAGTAATGTGTATGTAAACTCCAAGGGAAGTTGGTAGCATAACGGTTAGGGAGTTCATCCTGTGATCAGGGGTAAAGGTACCACTGGGGTACTCATGAGCAAGGTACCGTCCCCCAAGCTGCCCGCTGCTCCTTCAGGGATGGGTCAAATGCAGCGGTCACATTTAGTTGTGGTGCACTGTGTGCTGCGCTGTGGCACGTTCACAATAACAACGAGCCTAATCACTCACTTTCCAGCACCGCTGCTTTGTCTTACACACTTGTAGCAGCACAACACACGCTGCCATGTCGCAACCATGTCTGTCAGAGGCACTGCTGTATTGAGAATAAAAGCAGCTCGGTCAACAGCTGTGCCAGGATCAGTGAGGGAGAGCAGACTCAAACTAAATTAAAACAATGAACCAAAAAGTTACCATCCGGGACGGATGCCCAAAAAGTCCATCGTTAAGGCCGCAACTAAATGACACCATCACACTCAGCAAATATGCAGGAGAGGGGGTAAAGTCATTTTAGGAGTTTTGAGTTATGGTGACGGTCTTTGTCTCTCTACCCCCCGCTAGGCTTACGACAGCAGGTCTGTGCAGGCACTCAGAGGGGCAGTCTCCATGCTTACGGCTTAATGATGAAGATTAGCAAACGGCCATGTCTGTGTCTCAGTCGGGGCACAACGGGTCAAGAGAGCACACATTCACCGCAACCCACTCCTCCAACCTCCCTTTTCCCTCTTGCACCCCTTCCTTGAAACAATGCTCAAAAACACTGGGATTCTGTACTTTCACCAACTTTGGCAAATGTGGACTTAGAGCTGGGCGATATGAACAAAAACATTATCACGATATTTTTTGTCATATTGATCGATTTCGATAATTATCACGATATATTGTCATATTGTGTTTTTTTAATGTTTTGTTTTTTTTGGATTCTCATACAGACTGAATGAACAAGTTAAAATAATCAAACAATATTAAACAAATCATTTTTAACAAATTTCTACTTGAAGAGCCCTGAGAACTGGGGAAAAAAAATTGCCGCTGCCAAAGAACAGCTAAAGAGAGCTGTCAACACCTCACTTCCAGAGCGCTTGTTGTTGCTAAGTTACAAAAAGCGTCATCTGGTACGTTCACGTTCGTATTTTATTGTTTTTTTCCCAGGCGGCATTTGTTGTCAAACCGTTCAGCCGTGTTGATAGTAAACAACAATGCTGACGTCACGTGGCAAAACTTTAACATACAGCTGCCCCAATTTTTCCAGAGGTACTGCAACTCTCATAAATTTATGACGACATGCTCAGCGGATGCGTCAAGAGAACGCTGAGAACGCGTGCCAGCCATGATGCGCGTGCATAAGCGCTCTGAACGTTAAGTATATCTCGTCACGCGACCACTAACGTTTACCACGCGGCTTTCGTGTGTTATGGGCAAATTTGCATCATTGGGTGCGATTGGCTGTTGTGCTGGCGTTATGCCAAGCTACGTGATTGGCCAAAGATACTGTCTTTCTCAACGCGCTGTCGCATAGCGGACAAACAAGTAGCTTATAGCTTAGTTTATCATCGTTATCATCATCACATTTTTCTTGATAAAATATCGAGATCGTTTTATCGCCCAGCACTATGTGGACTGAAATGTGTCTTAAATTTGGCTGCACTCAGAATTTCATCTTGCAACAACGTGATTATCATACATTTAAGTGATATTATTATAAGTAGCGTAATGGTTAGGGTGTTTGCCCCGTGACCAAAAGATCACTGAATAGAATCCCGGACTGGTAAAGTTACCACTAAAGTACTCACGAGTAAGGTACTGTTCCCAAGCACTGCTCCCCCGGCGCTGCCCACTGCTCCTTCAGGGACGGGTCACATACAGAGGTCAAATTTGGTTGTGGTGCACTGTGTGCTGTGTTCATAACGACAAATAATCACTTGTAATCATTTGTACCCTGATATCTGATTAACACGCAGTCACAATATCTTTTGAAATTACAATTATCACATTTTTTTTTCATATAAACATTAAATGACAACTTTGACAGTCAACAAGTATCTGTTTTGGCAAGTGCACATTCGATTCTCAATGCAAATCGGTCAAAATTTGTCCAAGTTATGTGAAAAGGTCGAGAGGAACAGTACCTGCCCCTAAGTTACTCTAAATCAACCTCAACTTTTATACATGTAAGCATCAGCAACAAGCATATAAATGATCTAACCAAGAGTGATTCAGAAGCTCACTCGTGCAGCACGTTCAACACAGCATGTCCAAAATGTTCATGTTTGCATCTCAGAGCAGCTCAGGCTAGCAAAAGATCAATGCAGGAAAGTGTTATATGCAAAAGCACATCAAACTAACATCAGAGACTTCTTCCATACTTATCCTTTGAGGAGCATCTGTGCTATACGGCTTAGATCATACACAGACAACGGGTCAAAAATAGAACAATTAAACCCCAACACTCAACTACAGACCTCTCACTCCCCCCGCCGGAGAGGAACACCTTCCAGCTTAAATGTCAGCCAACATGTTCCAGCTCCCAGTTGGAAAATGGGTGTAAAAATGGTTATTAGAGACATACGGCTTCTAGTCTGTTTTCTACTTTCCGTTTGGCTTCTCTCCGCCGCTTTAAATGCACTATTATAGCCAAGGAAAGTCACAGTACTTACTAACATTTTGGGACACCTTCACTTTTCTACTCGCTTTACATGCAGAGACACACTTAGCTATTAAATATGTGTTGGATAAGGACAGCCGGTGACATCCGGGCTGTTACACCACCTCTACAGCAATCACTATGGAGAGAGGGACAGACAGAGGGAGAGACGTGCATCACGGAGCATTATTCAGCCTTGAAATTCACCAGCCAGGTCTGTATAATGACAGCTAACTGCTGCAGCGAGGTTTTTTAACTTAAGGGGGCACTAAACCCCCCGGTGTGAGTAAAGCTGGGCTCATCACGACTCCGAAATACATTTTTTGTGGAGTGCAATGATTACAAGGGGAGATCTGAGACGGAAACTGTGACACGTAACAAACGTTAGATCCCTTTTCGTCGGCTTTGTTTTCAACACCTGAACAAGCAATGGTGTATAAATCCATCTTCTGGCCTTAACTGCTACTAATACCTAGTACTAGTTTCCTCACACAGGAAAGGTGTACAAGTTTGTTAAACATCTCAAGAAACAGAGTTGCATTTCACTTTAAAACCTATCTTGTTACAGAGAGAAGAGGTCTAAGTATTTATGTATTATGGAAAGGACTTGAATCTGATTACGCTACTTAAAGAATGTGATTTATTTCCCTTTGGTGTTACCATATGGTGCTGTGGATTAAAATAAGAAATAAGTCCTTTATTTGTCGAGACCACAGCACCTGTTCAGCTCTGTATTTACACACGCTCTTATTTTCAAAATCATTCCAATTACTTTAGCATCTCGTCACAACTTGCTTTTAGCTGATATTCCACCCCGAGTTTATTAGTCTCTCACTTTACTTGCATCAGCTAATGAATTCTTATAATGTAGACGCCAATCATTTCCAGTAATATCACTTAGAGCACTACAGTAACATAAAAACCTCCCTTTTTCACCTCCATACTACTTCATGACTCCTATCTTGTCACTGGATTCTCATTAAGACTTTCATTTCAAACTGTGAAGACAGAAGCACTGCAACTCCCATCCTTTGCATTATTAGCTCTCGATCTCCAGACTGCGAAACCCGACTTTCCATTTTTCTAAACCTATTCTCTCTCGCCACCGTATCACGCCAGCGTACAGGAAGCTTGTGGGATCCTCATGAATCTAAAATCCCTGGTTCTCCATTATACTGCCAACACTAATCCCAGCCTTAATCCTAATTCGTAACGTGTCATACCAGCTGGCTCGTGTGAATTTGCAAGAATGTGACTGTGCTGACAAAGCTCTTAACACTTCCTCCTACCTGTCTTTTTTAATCTGCGCTATAAGAGACTGAGATTTTCTCCGCAGTCAGCCCCCTTGCCCAGGAAATCCCATTCCCTAATATCAACCTCGAAACACAGAGCTTTCCCCGCCCTCTCAGATACTTAGTATTCTAGATCAAGCACACGGTCGATTGTTTTTCTATCTGTAGGTTTAACAACACTCTCATTTTAGAACAGCTACGACCATCATTAACATCAATGAGTTCTGCTATGATTTAGTGCTGCAACAAATGATTATTTTTGTAATCAAATAATCTATCGATTATTTTAACGATTAATCGAGTAATCGGATACATTTTTTTAAAAAAACCAAAAATGACAATACATTTGTTATTAGGCTTATTCTAGTGTGAGTAGAAGTTAGTCACATACGCTTTATGTTGTTGTATTTAATTGAAAATGAAGAAACATGAAGTTCAAAGGTCATTTTGAATCAATCTGGCCAATAAAATGAGCTGCTTTTGGCCTTTCTGGAAGAGAACTGCATTTCCCACAATCCCCCACGCACGCCATGGAGCCGCGTCACAATAAAGGGTTCAGCGTGTTCCGGAACGAAATATAAAAAAATCGATGGGAAAATCTCATTAAATGGCTGTATTGTGAGTGGAACGCTGGTTGTTGTGGTTATTTAGCAGCTAAAATATGCATTTTGTCTGTAATAAAGGGGACGTTTTGATGGAAAACGCTAAACGCTAAAACGCTCCGTTTTTAGCGAGTAATGGCACTTACGCAGGCACTCGCGCGTTCACAAACACAGTGTGCGTGTTTACATTGCAAAAAATTAAATTTATGCGTATAAATGTAATTTATACGTTCACATACAGAGGGACCTATTCTCATTTTGATCGCGCCACTGAAAATATTGTGCGTCATTAATAAGCGTCTGTGTGAAACACAAGCGGCGCATGCTGTAGCAAATAAAATGACTTAAACGAAGCTTCGATTCTAGAAAATTTGCCATTTTTTGTAATCAAACTATTAGAGTTATTCGAATAGTCGTTTCTGCTCTACTATGAATCAGGCGGCACAGTGGAGCAGTGGTTAGCGCTGCCGCCTCACAGCTAGAAGGTCCTGGGTTTGATCCTTGCCTTGGGTTTTCTGTGGTGTGTAGATGCCCGGCCAGCGTTGTTCCCCAAGTCGCTCGAGCCCAAAGTAGCCGGGATAAGCTCCTGACGCTGTGACTCTGATAGGGATTAAGCTGTCCAGATAATGAATGAATGAGCTACAGAAAAGGCTTCAGTATGACCTACAGTATGAACTGTAAACAGCCGTTACAGTTAAGTAGTTAGTAGTAACAGAAAGTTACTCGTTTTCATAACACACAGTACAAAAAAAAATAATCAAAACTAAGGATGCACAATGATGTCGGAATCGGACGATTTTTCAAGTCCTCGGCATTGGACTGATGCTGAGATATGCCTGATATTTTATGAAACATTTCTTGTATGTCAGAAAGGTAGTGCTTGTGATAGGCACGTCCAAAATCCGATGTAGGATTTTATACAATCTACGTCTTCTGTCTTAAAATGTATGGTGTTATTTTGGGCCAAAATCTGGAACGTCTGTGAGCAAAATCTCCCGTCTTTACGCGCTCAACTCTGCCTGCACGCACAAAAACATTTTAACTGATTAAATTTTTGCCTCACTGAACTCACACACGGGCTGTGTCCTGAGCGTGTACTGACGCACTTAATAGTATGGTAGGTAAGGTGCTCTAATACTTTTTTTTATGTGGTAGCACGCATTTCAGGAAATCGCCGGGGTTGTAGCTTAACGGCTCTCTACGCACTAGAGTCACACACGTCCTATTTGACATGGCACAACACATAGTGCGGGAAGTGACTTTTTCTTAAAATGCACTATGCTGGAAATGCTCCGCCCTCGCTCCACTCTGCTTTCACCCTCGTTTGACTTGCTGCCCATTAGAATTTTCTGTGCCAAAATTCTGGGCGTGCAGCGGAACGTCTGACTCCTGCCTGTGCCCGACTGCCTTCCTCATTTATCGGCACTGGTATTGGCATCGATCGATAATTCCCACATCGTGCAACCCTGCTCAAAATAACGCTTAAGTGCAGTAATCATGTACAAGTACTATACAGAAGCGCACTGAATGTTTTTAACAATGGCAAAAAAATCTGGAGACCACACACTAGTACACAGAGAACAATCTATAAGCTAACCAAAAAAGTACTTGCCGTTTTTGACCTCGGGGAAGCCATCACCGAGACGGAAATAAGTGCGTCACGTCCCGGAAAAGCGCTCTAGATGGGAGAGGGGACGTTGACCTTGTCCTATGTAGGGGTGAAGGGGAGTAGGGGCGAAGAGAAATGGATGTGTCAAAGCGATTATGACTTTAAGCCGGGCCTGGCCGCAGCTGAATCAAGTCGGTGAATTTGTCAAGCCTTTGGGAATAATTTTGTCAGTGAACGCACCGCCAGGCATTGGCTCCAGAAGTTCAGGTCGGGGGATCCGTCACTTTGTGATAAATTATGGTACAAGATAACCAAAAAACTTTTTTTAAGATCATTCACTGTATTAATCAGCCTACCATCTAGCTTCATCTTTTAGCTCACATGAATGACACCGTGAGAAGTTATTTTTACATGAACACAAGATTTTTACAACATCTAATGATAATGTTCCCATATGTGGTTGATTACACCACACTCACTTCAAGAACCGAGAGTTCAGGCTAGACGACAGCAGGTCAATTGAGTTCAATTCTGTTCATTTCGTGTAAATGTAGTTGTCAAATTTTTGGTACCTACTTCACATGATGCTGACATGAAAAGTGAGAGCGAGGTCATAGTTTCTGTCCATGGCTGTATAAATGCTACAATGTAAAAATTAATGATTTAAACAATATAAAAAATATAATGATCTTACAACCCTATCACATATACAGAAATATAAAGACATCTCTCTTTATCAAACCACGGCAAACTATGAACGCGCCTGGGAGTCAAGGTTTTATGGTTTCTTTGTTTTTTGCTCTGGTAATCATTTCTTAGAAATGATTTTTGCTGCATCCAATGCTTTTGTTTGCCATTAGGCCAGGCAGGAAAAAGCCACAGCGAGTCAGATTAGACGCAGCATTAAGGAGCAGATGCTGACTTCGACTGGCGACGAATCCAGTGACCCGTGAGAGGTTTTTTTCACCACCCAAATAAGCCCTGAACGAGCCCGGTACATATTGCAGAGATATTTCACTCACACACTCACACACACATCTCCCCCAAAACAGCGATAACCACAGACTTCGCACATCCGAACAAAGCACCGGGGGAATAAACAGCGATTTTCACAATTATTTAAATAGGTGTTCCAGGCTGCCCAATTCGAAAGACTGACAATGTAATTCGAAAGCATGTCTAGCAGCCTTCATTATTTATAATCGTTTACTTTGTCTAACGTAGCGCTGCAGTTTACTGGCTGAATAGGCCACTTGGCGCACGGCAGTCGGTGGGAGTGGGGGGAAATCAGCCGGCGTATCTGCTCTGAATGGCAAAAAACACCTACAGAAAGATTTCTAGGCTGCGATGCTAAAATTGCTTACACATAAAAGGTAGAAGACGCGCAAAAGGAAAGCCGAGAAACAGCGCAAGGGAATTCAGGACAGAGCCATTAAGAGACATTTCAACAGAATGGGAAGTGTCGTGCATTCTGACAGATTTGTCAGACTGTGTTGAGACAGGAAGGTTATAAACAGGAGTCGAGGTCCCTTCCTGACAGGTTTAATACCCCACACCACCACCGCCGCCGCCCCTTCCCCTCTTCTACTCTCGTTCTGTGGCCTGCACCCGTAGCAAAGGGGTCTCGGGGGAGGGTGATCATCATATCCCACAACCCTCCTGCCTGCTACAGCGCTCACACAGAGTTTATGTCGATATATTTTCTACTTTCTCTGTCTCTCACTGTCTCACCCCGTGTACGCACAGTTTTGAGAGAGTGAGAAGGAAGTATAAATGTACACCAAACAACAGGTGCTAATGAGGGCCTAATGGAAGAAAAAAATAATAACGACTTGCCCATCTCTTCCTTTCTCACTCCGTTCACAGCTCACTCTCTCAAATTGTAGCTCGGCATATCCCCTCTCTCAATCTGTCGGTGTGGCAAGTAGGTGTAGATCTAGACAAAGCAATAGGTGCTAATGATGGGGGAAAAAAGTCAATTCCTTTCTCACTCTCAGTCTGTCACTCCTTCTCTGTGCCTCTCTCTTCTTCTCCAACTCGCTCTGTTTATATAAATAAGAACTCATATGGGCTCACATGAAACATGATGAGCGTGTGCTGTTATGGTTGGAAGGAAGTGGAAGGGAGTGATTATTTGTCATTGTGAACACACCACAGCACAGCACACAGTGCAAGACAACCAAATGTGACCTCTGCATTTGACCCATCCGTGAAGGAGCAGTGGGCAGCTAACAAGGGCAGCGCCCGGGGAGCAGCGCTTGGGGACGGTACCTTGCCCATGAGTACTTCATTGGTAACTTCACCGGCCCTGGATTCAAACCTGCGACCGTCTGATACGGGGCGAACGCCCTCCCGTTACGCCACCAACTGCCCCAATGTGGGGGAAGGTGATAACATTTCCTGCAATAAGTTCAACAAATCCCTCCCTGTCCCTTTCTTTCTCTCTTTCCTCGTCTCTCACCAGAAATCTTTCATCCCACCATACGACTGCCGGTCAGGAGGTGGTTGGGAGGGATTAATCACTGCTCTTTACCCAAATGATTAAGCTGAAACTCAAAAAATAGTTGTATGAGTGAAAAATGGTCTGAAAATGGGCTGAAAAATTGCACTGTGTAAGAGAAAATAAACCTAAAACCTACAGATTCGGCCAAATCAGGGCTGTAGCTGAGAGACTTCTAAATTGATTTTCAATCTTATTTATTTGCCTTGCTGCAACCCTAACTTTGGTGATCACTGGTAAAGGGTGAAATGTGGATGGGGAGGGTGATTACAGTCTTTCTTACAGTATCGAAGATTCCACACAATAAGCCAAACGAATCCAACAAATGAGAGACAAAGTCGATCTCTCTTTGTCCCTCACTCCTTCCCAGTTTCTCTCTCCCTCCCCTTCCGCATTTTAAAGCGGGTATGGAGCACGCTCTGCTTGTGGTAGTAACACGTAATGAGTACAAGTTCTCTCAAACCAAATGTGCCTCTAAGCTTACCTGAAGGGACAAATCTAATTGAATCTCCTTCATCAGAATCAATAACCCAGTGCACCAAGATCCCGTGGGTAAGTAACACCCTTGAAGGAACGTGTTAAGCTCTGTGCGCAAGCCAAATGGTGAGCTCAACGCTTGATGCTGAAGCTAAATGGAGTGATAAATGAATGAACAGACGTATGGCTGGAAAGGCGAGTTTAAAGGCACAGTTGATTGTCCTCAATGACAGATCATTTTGCACTGTACAAATGGCAGTGCTACTCAGAATACAGACTTGCACGTTTGGAACACATTAAGATGATTAGACCTTGTATTCCAGCAGAACTTCCCCACTGAGTAATGGGAGAGGAGAAGAAAACATGATCAAAGCCTATACAATATTTTCCAATCACTCCTTCCTCCATTAGTTTGATGAATGGAGCAGACGCACCCATCGGACGCAGGCGAGGCCCTGAAAAATGATGCAATTACTCCTGTTTGATTAGGAGAGGGAGGGCGAAGAAGGAAAAGCCAGGCCAAAGGAATCGTAAGATTCTATAGCTTCGTCCATTCTCTCTTCTCCCCCCTCTATGTGAAATGCATCCTAAATCGGTCCTCGCGTTACAACGTTCAGCGTGAAATATGAAGTAAGCACAGACAAGTGGTATATCAGACCTCGTTATAATGACGTCCAGCATTCCGGAACATCTTTCTCAATGTAAGAGCATTAATGTTGTATAAAGCATCTCCCCACTCCAAACCATTCCTGTGCACATTTAAAAGCTCAGAATCAGACCTGTTTTATCTATACACTTAAATAAGAAATGTTGGAAAATAAACACAGATAATCCCAACTGTATCTGAAACGGAACGGATTTATATCTAGCGCAGAGTGTGTGCTAATTAAGTCATCACTTCTATTGTGGCATGTTATCATGCCCTGCTCCTGCAACAATAGGCATTAACAGAATGACCCGCCGTGGGAGCTGATTAAAATGACTGAGCGCGAGAACATTCAGCTGCTGAAATATGCTGGATTTTAATATGGCAACTCGCCTGTGTAGTTTTTATTTACCGTATGCTCTACAGCGCGTGCCATTACTCCCCTCGTTATTAAAGAAAATAAAAACTTTTTGTTCTCGACACAGACAAGGCTTTGGTAATTCAGTTAGATGTAAATGGATACGGTTGAAAGGAAACTGTGTGGCAAAGGACAACACGCTTCCCGTGAGACGAGAGCACACGCAGCTACGAAACAGTCTGGAGAAGTCACAAGTGGGTAGCCGAGATTCCTAACACTGATTAAAAACCAACCTATAGGAGAACAGAGCTTAAGAGGGTTCATGAGGGTCACTGTGGTGGGCTGGTGATGGTCGATGATTTAATGTCATACATGAAGTCCTTTTCTAGACTTTAACAACGACGGCTGGCGTTGCAAGAGAGAATTAGCTAACAGGAGATGATTAAGACGCCGGATTTGAAAGAGCCACGGTGGGAAATTCAAGACAACGACCAGACGTCAGAGAGTCACAACAGCTATTTTAACTTTTGAGACAGACGCACACGTTTTGCGCTTATTAGGGCATATTCACACCTGCCTTGTTTACTTTGCTTAAAACGAACCAAAGTTCCTTTCCTCCCTTGGTTCGGAACTTTTGGGCAGGTGTGGATACAAGCACCCGAACTCAGGTGCAGCCCAAACCAGCGTACAGAGACCCAGCTGAAGAGGTGGTCTCGGTGCGGTTCCAAACAAACTCTGACACGGTTTGTTTAAGGTGTGAAAGCAGCCCAGCCCCGGGCTACTGTTGTCGTTGTCGTGCATTTTGGGAACACACACAGACGCGAACAGGCAGTGCTAGAAATGAGCCGTGGGTTAACGTGGAGCTCAGAGATCTCCTTCACGGCCGCTTTGCAGCACGTCTTCACCGGTGCTAAATTACTAGCATCATATTGTAAAACTGACGTTGCATCAAATGCTCTTGACGCTCAAACGTATGTAACTGTATAAACCATATTGCTATAAGGACAAGGAGAACAGCGTGCAAAATATTGATGATTGTGTACTTTCACTTCGCACTTGCTGCTTTATCCTGACGCACACGTTTCTGTCCAATGGTTGAACGACCTTAGCACATATGTGGTTTTGTTTACAAATTCTGGTCCGCTACATGCCTACAATGTGAAAGCGACCCGCACCAAAAAAATAAAAATAAACATTTTATTTGGTCTGGACCAAAGCAAGGTAGGGCTCTATGAAATCCGTTTTGTTTTTTCCTGAATTCCGTTTTTTCCATTTTTATTCTTCTGAATTGTGTGTTTTACGTTCTAATCATCACACACCGATATCAGCCAATTATACGACGTTCCGCGTTTTACAACGTATTCAACGTACAGAAACCTCACACATAGTGTCCTGAACACAACAACATAAAGCATGTATGGCTAACTTCTACACACCCACTAGAATAAGCCTTAAAACAAAGGGCTACGTCTCATTTGTCAGTCAGCAGTTTTACAGCACAGCATCCCTACCACTGGGAAATAAGCGTGAGCCCACCCAAACCTTTTCAGCAGCAATCCAAGTTTCCAAAACAGCTTTCCATCCAGTTATTATCCTGAAGCAAACACTGGGGGAACTGTTGTGTTCTCACATTGCCACTCGACATCAGCTTTCACTGTCCAGGTACAGTTACATTACCCACAAACAGAAATACAGAGCGTGTGGAAAAATACCCAGATGTTGTTCTTGCACCAAATATCAAGAATGCACCAGTTTTACCCTCGCCAATAACAAACAGGTCCCGAGATCCATCGCACACGCGAGTACATGGCATTTCAATTTGCAGTTGGCGCTTTCTCCGTCCTCGTTTTCTGAGTTGATTCTTTAGAGGCGGGTTAGCAACAGTGCTGCTGCCAAGAACGTGAGCACATTGTTTGTGTTGAGAAACGCCCAGCCTCGCTTCAGGTGGACTACTTACTCTGAAGACCAGATGGCACCTGCTCTAAGGCTGTCAAGGATTCAAAACACATCTTAAGCTGTTTTCAAGAGCAAAAACCACAAAAACAGCCTAGACGTGTTCAAAAGTATTTATGCTGCCCACAAATAAAATGGACCAGCAGACCTCTTCCCACTCGTCTGGTTTACCAAATACCACTTTCTTAAACAATATTCAGTTCTTCAAAGTGTGCTTTGCTGCACAAACGCTGCCCCACAGCACACCGCATAAAAAAAAGATGCGGCTTTGGGACTGAGGTCAGTTGTGTTCCCCAGATTAAGCTGTCATGTTGCATAATTTTACGCAGCTCCCCCGCCGTCTGCTCTTTCACGTGGTGACAGCCAGTCATGTTCGGGCTGCGCGCTGTAGATCAGCCGTCCACCTGAAGTGCTCGGAGATCAGAGGTCGCTCAATGCTGGGTAGGGGGCACCTGTCTGTACACAAATTAACCAAATTGATTTCCTGCTGCTGCTGGTTGTATGTGACAGCAACGAGATGCAGAGCACAAGCAGAGAGAGAGAGAGGGAGAGAGAGAGGGAAAGAGAGAGAGAGAGAGAGAGAGAGAGAGGGGGAAAGAGAGAGAGAGAGAGAGAGAGAGGGGGAAAGAGAGAGAGAGAGAGAGGAAAAGAGAGAGAGATAGATAGAGAGAGAGAGAGAGAGAGGGGGAAGAGAGAGAGAGAGGAGACAGAGAGAGATAGGAGAGAGAGAGAGAGGAGAGAGAGGGACGGAGGGAGGGAGGGAGAGAGAGAGAGAGGGAGGGAGGGAGGGAGAGAGAGAGAGAGAGAGGGGGAAAGAGAGAGAGAGAGAGAGGAAAAGAGAGAGAGAGAGAGAGAGGGAGGAAAAGAGAGAGGGAGGGAGGGAGGGAGAGAGAGAGAGTTTGGATATTTTGCTATTTTTCCACTCACACTTCTGTGCCATGTCAAATTCAGTTTAGTTCATCAAATTCATTTGAACAAGGACACTTGCAGATTAGCAAAACATTTACACAAACTAATCGAAATCAGCAAAAAACAACAACACTGAATTAAACTGGAAAAAAAACACACAAACTATAACCACAACACACAACACTGAAGATAAAACCGATCCCACTCACAACACTCTTAATAACTGATGAAATGTGCTTTCCTGAGGTGACCCGACATTAAAACATCATCTCACAACCCTACAAGAAGTGAAACAATTACACAGACATATGATTACTGTATGTGATGCTTAATTTGTGTTATGATTAGGGTTGGGTACCTCTTACATCTGAACCAATTCGGTACCGATACTTGACGGTACTTCATCTCCATACCTTACTCTGAATCTGTAACACCTGGTCTGTATCAACATAATAAATACAGTGATAATAAATAAGCCCCAAACTAATGTTTCTTATGTTACAACTACAACATAAATTTACTACAGTTTTTATAAAAATATCCCAGAACAGTAACAAAAACAGATCACTAATCACCCACAGCTGCAGTGGAACTTTTGTCGACAGCGTAGATTCCACGTTCTGGATGTCGACATGTTGGCTGCAGGGGTGATTGTCGGTGCAGGCGCTCAAGTTGCGACTATAACTTTAAAGGCCTGTGTCCACCTCCACGTTTGTTCCTATTTAATGTAAACCTTTGTGACGTGTTCTTTTGAGATCGGCAGTTAAGCAAGAAGGCGTCTAGGGCTCTGACAGCTGAAGTTCATAGGATTTGTAACACAAATAGGCGCTGCCAGTGTAAAAAAACGCATTTGGCGCTCCAATTATCTAACACCGCACACTAAATATATCCACCCGTAAATATATTTCCTCATGTTTGACGTATCGATTTTAGTAAAGTGCGGTCACACAGTCCAGCGCTTTCAGCTTGTCGCCATGTTTTCAGATTTCCATGCGGTTTCTCTGCGCATGCGCTTTGTTCCTCTGGCAACCGTTGTCATGGTAAACAAAACTAACACCGTATCTTAAATAGAAGATGGAAATTTAACTGCAGTAAATATCTGTTTCTATTCTATTGCTGCTGTAAATGTAAACTGCGTTGAAACGCTGAGACAACTCTTGATTCATTTAAACCTTTCACCCAGTTCTGTATGTCCTGCTCAGCTCGTGCTGATAAGCGTGTGAATGTACTGAAATTTGGCACCGTTTGATTTGACATGAACCGATACCCGGTAGTACCGACATCATTCGGTCAGTTCCTTTAAAAGTCGGTACCCAACCCTAGTGGTGAGCCTACATTAAAATGACATCTCATAATCCTACAAGAAATGAAACAGTTACACAGACATACGATATATTATGTGATGCTTCATTTGTGTAATGATTCTAGAATTTTCCGAATTCATATTTATGTCTAATCACTGGACTACTTTTTCCCTGAGTTTATTACTAGAAACAATTAGCCTGTCCACTGCTCCAGTTAAACGGTGCCTCCCGCTCAGAATTCAATTAATAGGCGGTCCGACTGATTGACTATGTGATTAGCAAAAGCCTCAGCAAATTGGACACTAATATTGCGCTGATTGAGAGAGTAAATTGTGTCCTCGTCGGGGGGCAAGCCACTCGGCAAGGTCTCGCATTCCTACGTTGCGACGTCAGTGATTAAATAACGCCGAAAACATCAAATATAAATGCTCGTGCAAGTGAGTTTTTCAGGAACCAATTATGCTTACGGACTGCAACAACAAGCCGAGCCGGTGTACGAACCGGACAGAGCGCACTGTCTGTTTCTGTGACCTCTGTCACTCCATTCAAGCACACGGGGGACGTTGTCGAACATGAGACAAGGCAGAGCGGTTTATGAGCGCAATATCGCCTCCGCCCATCCATCATGTTTTAACGCTTCTTGTCAGAGCGCGCAAGCTGTTAAGGGTCACGGCTTTGACTCGCCCGAGAGACTCGAGAAATTCTCTTTCACTCCATCTCCAAGTGCAGAGCCATCACAAATGAACTAAATGCATTCCTTACTCGGGAGAAGTATTATTCACAGGTTTAAAAAAGGATCTGTGCACTGCAATAAAACATCACACCTGGGTTCTGCTAGGTTCCAACATAACTCAGCAAAAACTTCCAAAATGCTTGTTCTAAACCTTGTGTCACCAAAGCAGGATGGATACTGTCCTAGTCAGAGCCTCGGTTTCTCAAGGTCTTCTCTACAGAGGGAGTTTTTCGTTCTCATTCTCGGCCCTATTCTTGCTCTTTAGGGCCTTGAACTCAGCAAACTGTGGTGCTGCTTTGTGACGACATGCGTTGTAACAAGAAGTACACAAATCAAATGAAACTGACTTGAATCCACCACAATCTGTAGATTACGTTCATTTAACTCTCTAAAAACCCAAAGACTATACTGCGGCCCACGACGAGCCACAATCGCCCAGCTCTACATGTGTCCAGCCTTCCTTCCTGAGACATTCCTAATGAATCAGTCTAACATTGACTCGAGCTCCATTTATACATCAATGGAAAGAAGTGTCTTTCTGCAGCAGAAAAATCGACTGGTAAATACAGCTCACAGAGTTTCTGAATCGCAAGACACGTCTTCTAAATACTCAACTTACACACTAGCGCATTTCTTCTACTATATCCATCAAATAAACACTGATTGGTTGAGAGAAAATGATGCAGCCCAGACGAGTCTAAGTGAACCGCTTGAAAAGACACTTTAAAAATGTGTCTGAAAAGTGACAGCAATCTCAGGCAAGACTTGCACTCAGTAGAGGCATTTCTAAAACTCGCTCTTTAAAACATTATAAACACAGAAATTCACTGAATTTGTCAGTCAAAATATGCAAACGGGGTGATGGAGGCAGACTTGGGGTAGTATAGTCACCTACGAACCAAGAGATCCAAACCCAGCTCTGTCCTACTGCCAGAACTATCACTTCCACCCAAGAGAGACTCTTAACCCCGTGTTGCTCCAGGTAGGCGGGCTCTGTAATCTGCACATGAAATCGAGTCTTCTAAATGTCATAAAGGTAAAAGCAAAGTTCGGAACTAGAGATGCACGACGATATATCGGAACTGTACCAGAATCGTCAAATAATTGCCTTTTTAAGTCACTGGCATCGGAAAGATGCTTGGATTTCTCTGATATTTAGAGCCGATATTTAAAGACACATTTTTTGTATGTCGGAACAGTGGTGCTTGTGCTGAGGTGTGATTTTATACGCACGCGGCGTCTGTCTTAAAACACATGGCATTATTTATCGTGCAGTGGAATGTTTGTGAGCAAAATCTCTTGTTTTTACACGTTCCACCCCCCCCTGCACACACAAAAAATGCTAACTAAATTGGGCGTTTGTCTCAAATGTGAGCTTGCATATGGACTGTGACCCGTGACTGTGTTAGAAATGTCAGAACTACTGTGTTATTTTTGTGGCAAAATTCTGAGCGCGCAGTGGAACTTTGGCGAGCAAAATATCTATACAGTACGTGTCCTTACGCATACACGACTCTGCCTGCACTCACGCTTGAATATGCCTTCCTTACTTATCTGCGTCAGCAGCTGTATGCATTTAAAACACTGGATATCACATCGACCAATAATTCCCATAGCGTGCATCCCTAGCCTTAACAAAATCCACAGTATGACAGTAAGCCAAGTGCACAAATCCAAAAAAAACGGCAATAAAAGGGAGAAAAAAACAGATGCAGGTAATGTAGGACTTGCTGAAAACCTTGTTTAAACCTTTCTGTGGTATGAGGAGCTCTTTAAAGGTAACGTGCAAGACAGTGGGGAAAGCTGATCCTCTTTTTTTAAAGAGCAAACAAAAGCTATATTTGCTCACATGTTTAATTAGTCAAGTAATCACAACGTGCAGACGCGCCTCGAACAGCCAACTGGAACGGCTACAGTCTCAGGTAATCCCCAGCAAAACAAATACAGTCCCAGTTTTCTTTTCATTCCAGGAAATGTCTTCTGAAAGAACAATTTCTCTCTGACAGGCCTTTAAACTCGCTCCGACATTAATTATTGACATTAGCAATATTCATCCATCTTGGCAAGGCACTTCAAGACAGAGCCGTCTCTTCCCCACTTTAAAGCTAAGTAGTATGCAGTCATTTTTCAAAACTGTTTTCCCTCTCTGATGAAATATGTAAAACATTTCTCATTGGGGACTTGAACACAATGGCCTCTTGGTCCTTTAAGTCCAATTTTGCAGACGGTAATTTTGCACTGTTATGACAGACGCCTTATAAGGACAGCACTGTCTAGAGTGATGGACAGCTAAGATGATTCAGCCGTCACGGTGCCAAGAGACTGCACTGACGTCTGGAATTTGATTGATTAAGTGAGTACGTCAGGGCCTTCGCTGGAATTTATACTAATTCTGGACTGTGGTAACACCGAACGAAGAATTATTTCACTTTCGTTACCAGAGCAATACTAGGCATGGGGAAGACAATGCAATGTACCAGAGGAACTGTAAATTAGACTCATGTCTTTGATGCTGACATGAAATATTTGGCACTTTCTTTGTTCAAACCATAGCTCTTTCAGGTTTAAGTTCATTCTGTTCATTCAGAACGATAAAAAAATAAATAAAATCAAATAAAAAATGTTTGCATTCTTTACAACAATCAGCTAGGGCTGGTTCTAATGATGATTCTTCTTTTAATCTACCTGTTTACTATTTTATCCATTAGTCAGTTAAGCAAAATTGTATTTTGGCAGCAAGTAGGGCTGGGTGATATGGCCTAAATAATAACTTTGCGATATATTCTCTTCTTCTGGGAGAGAACTACATTTGCCACAATCCCCTACGCCGTGACTCGGAGATGCGTCGCAATAATGCCATGGAACAATATCAAGTCAATAGCTGTAGTGTGAGGAGAACGCTGGTTGTTGTTATCAGTTAAAATATGGATTTTGTCTGAAATAAAGGGGAAGATTTGGAGACTGGAGCTTTTCTGTTAGTGAGGGTGTTCCATATTGCGAGCACGAGAGCCCTCTTCGAGTAGCGCACAGCGCATTTACGTCACGAAGAATGTCATGTCATTTATGTGCGTTTACGCATTTATGCAGAGAATAACAGTGGGCGATGGCGTAAAAGCTGCTCGCCGCCATCTCGCACCTCCGGCACGTAGATAAACGCTAAGCACCGCCCCAGTCTGACAGCTGACTCACCGACGCCACTGTCAATCTTTGCTTTCCCCAGAGAAAAATCGAAAACACACACGCGCGTTCTATACACAGGTAATAATGTGCCAGGAGAGGGTTCTGGAAGGGCGGGGGTGAGAGCATTCTGTTTGAGCAGACAGAGACGTGATATACATGCTGTCTGTTTAACATTAACGTGATGATTTGTACTTAATATTCTGGATATAGTCATTTACTACATCACCCACGGAACAAGCTGAGATACATCGAGTATATTGGATATATCAACCACCTCTAGATCAGAATTATTTCATAACCTGTAATAATTAAGAGAGTAATATGAGTATTATGTCGTGAGTCACGAGCAATTTGACGACTTGAGTTATTCATTCACATTTTCTAATGTATTTGTGGCATTTTCTGTTAAAAATGACGAGTGAAATAAGATAATTCGATTTCACGTCTCGACAAGCCCAGCGCAAAATGGCTCACGCTCTGACACCATTAATCAACGTTGCTTAGGCTCAGATTCTAGCGTAAAGGTTTTCTCAAACACTTAACAAACCTGTAAGGTAGCAGGAACACTAATGTTTAACCAACCGAGTCAGACTCTGCTGAAGTTGTCTTGATTTTTGATACCAGTATTAAAGACAGAGAAGCATTTCCAGCATCAACTTCATCAGCTTTGGTGACTGTTCACAGTAGCTTTACAATCGGTTCAGGTTCTATGTTAGGGTATACAGCAGGGGTGTCCAGCTCCGGTCCTGGAGGGCCGATATCCTGCAGGTTTTCCATCATACTTGAGTTCAGAACAATGACACCTTGTCTCAGGCAGAAGTTGACTCACCAGGTATGATGGCAAACCTCCAGGATATCGGCCCTCCAGGACCGGAGCTGGACACCCCCGGTATATAGCAAAGAAAAAGAACCGTGATCGCTCACTTCACTACTGTATTATTCACGTCTTTTTCCATGTCACTATTAATATAAAGTGAAGTTATTTTTCATGTAGCCAATCTACTTATTGTAGCAAAGCCTTCAGGTTAGCATAACATTTTAAAGCAGCTTGCCAGAAGGTGTTCATCTCTCTCCGCTGCGCGCTGCTAGGAAAGCCCATCTTTATTTTCAGAACGGAACATCCTTTTTTTGCCAATTTACTACCCCGCGGCCACATTACCGGTGCCAATTCCCACCTGCTGTCTTAGATCTGGGCAGTTGAATGTGTTTAGGGAAGAAAACGGACTAGTTTCCAGCAATAGCTCACCGTCCATTTAGACAGTCGCATTCCTTCTCTTCCATTCATTCCACTTTGCTCTTCAAATAAGCTACGGCTACACTCACCTTTTCAACGCGTCTCTCGTGAATTGAAGTGACAGGTCAGATATCTGAACCAGGACGGGACGGTGGAGGCTCAGTGCCACGTCGTTTGGCTATGTACCAAGGGGAATCGAGTTTCACCGTGTTCCTGAGCTTAACCCCCAAGTGGTTCCAGGGAGGCTGCGCCTGAAACAGGGGTGGGCAATATATCGAGTATATTTGATTTATCTGGGCTTGCTCCACATGCGACGTAGTAAATGACTGAATTGTGAACATGGAGTAAAAATGCTCATGTTAATGTTGAACAGACATGTACTTCATTTTCATATCGCTTCTCTGCCCTCTTAAAGCCCACCCATCCAGAACACTCTCCTAGCGCATGCGTATTTTGTACCGACTTGGTTCCCGAAGAAAAACAACACATTGCTTCTTGCAATGCTTTGATTCTTTGCAATGTGAACAACCGTGCTGTGTGTGTGAGCGCTCACACTCTTAAGTAGACCGCCGGCACTCAAATGTGCAAAAATGTGCAGTTCAGTCAGGCCTTCCCTTTTATTACAGACAAAACTCAGATTCTAGCTTATAAATAACAGCCAATAAATCTAGCAGTTTATACATTTATACAATGATAGGAAGAACATCATGTGCACTGCGATATTGCTTAAAAATATCGTGATATTATTTTTATGCCATAATAGCCTGAAATAAGGAAACTTGGGCAGCTGGTGGCGTAACGGTAGGGTGTTGGCCCCATGATCAGAAGGTCGCCGGTTCGAATCCAGGGCCGGTAAAGTTACCACTGAGGTACTCATGAGCAAGGTACCGTCCCCAAGCACTGCTCCCCGGGCGCTTGTTAGCTGCCCACTGCTCCTTCACGGATGGGTTAAATGCAGAGGTCACATTTGGTTGTGGTGCACTGTGTGCTGTGGTGTGTTCACAATGACAAATAATCTTTCACTTTAAACATATACCTTAAATGTAAATTTCACAGAAGGTAATGTAGATGCCTGTCAGAAGCTTTACAGCTGGAATTTATTTTATGAGAGCATCAGAACAAATGTCAAATACAGTGATGATGCAAAAAAAAAAAAACTTTGTTATTCGTCTTTCCTTAGAAAAAGAAATTCATCCACAATTCAACTTGTAGAGATGTCGAGAAGAAGATGAATGACCGTGCTGGCAGACAGCAGACATTGTTTGCAGTGGAAAATAAGACTTCAGTATAAAACATGATGTCCAGGAAAGTTTGACTAGTTTTCGGTTAAGTATTACTAGAATCCCTTACTCCACTGTGGCTGAGAGCGTGCGCTGCCTAAAAAGTCTCCTTCCCAACTCTCCTAACATACTTTTCTACAGTCTGGTTGGTCAGCACACACCGGCTGTGTTCTACCATTGTGCCCTCAGCTTACAACCAGCCTTTGGGTATGGATAATAGTGTCTCACCAATATTTCCAAACTGTCCACATATAGTTTAAAGGAATAATGACATCTTGTGCTGTGTAAGGTAGGGGTGGAGATTGAAAACCGGTTCCGAATGACATCAGATTGTACACCTCCAATGTTACCGATTCTTCTTACTGATTCATAGCATAACATTTTCCGCTTTTCTTAAAGTGTTGCATGGCGGTACATTACGTCACACTCTCTGCGAATTCCCCTTCAACCATGAGGAATCATGACGTATAAATTATATTTTTCACGATGCGCTGCGTTTGTTAGCGGTCACGACCCTCACAGGGAAGTCCAACATTCACTAAAACCTTCTAGTTCAGTTAAATCTTCCCATTTATTACAAACAAAACCTATATTTTAGCTGATAAATAACAACAACCAGCAGCGTTCTACTCACAGTACAGACATTTACTGGATATTTATTTATTCCCGACGCGCATCCACAGCGCTACTGTGCCGCGGCTCTCGTATGGAACGCCCTCAAGACAAAAACGTACTTCTCTCTCAGAAATGAGTCAAAAATGAGTTATAGACCAAAATCAGTCCAAATGCTCAAAAATTGCCAAAACTTCAGTATTTCTTCTTTTTACATTAATCAGAAAATATTTTTCCATTCTATAATGTGTAAAAAGTAAAAAATAAATATGGAAAAAGGCATTATTTGTTAGCAAATAATTTTATTCTACAGTATATCCAAGTGGACCTGCACTAACTTTTTTTTTCTTCATAGTACTAAGCTGCAGAATGTCTCTGCATAATAACAACTCTGAATATCAATATGAAGGTGTTGATGTTCACAGTCTTGTGCAGACATCATTTGGTAACAAATACAATGGTTGCTTTTGATGCGAAAGATTGTGTAGAACTATTGGTCGCCGTCAAAAAACTACTCAGGAATTGATAAGAGAACTGCTACCCCTAGTGTAGCAAGTTAAATGTTTGAACACCTTAAATGTTTGTGAAAGATACCATTAGTTCATAAATACGCAAGAGAGGACAGGCCCGTGATCAGAAGGTCGCAGGTTTGAATCCAGGGCTGGTAAAGTTACCACTGAGGTACTCATGAGCAAGGTACCGTCCCCAAGCACTGCTCCCCGGGCACTTCTTAGCTGCCCACTGCTCCTTCACGGATGGGTTAAATGCAGAGGTCACATTTGGTTGTGGTGCACTGTGTGCTGTGCTGTGGTGTGTTCACGATGACAAATAATCGACTCACTTGCACTTTCACTTATGTAAGACCTAGTGAACGTAGACTGAGAAAATTATATGACCAGCCACTGAACAGCACCGGGCCTGCTTCATCCTGTACACAAGCCTTAAGGCAGATTCTAAGAGCTATAAAGTAAGAGCTGTGCAACAGTCACGCCTTCAAAAGCATACAAGGAGCATTTCCATCCCAATCTTATGAGTGCCACATTACAGGAATTCACGAGCCGTAATTCGGATGAAAAGTTAAACGGGTTACGTCAATTTATTTGAACATCTTTCATCATATTACATGCAACGCACCCCTCAATCTTGTCCACATTCCTACTAATTCAGTTCAAAGTCGGGTCAGTTAAAAGTCAGAGAGAAGACGCTCCAGAAAAATGAATTGTTTGTTGAGAACTGTATGCAATTACGTCTACCAGATGGACGATAAGCAGCCCACTAACAAATAGTGAGGGGGAGGAGGGGAGAGGCTTGCCACTACACTGCAACAGTGTGAAAATGACAGTAAATATAAGTGTGTATGAGGCATGAGGTGTGTGTGTGTGTGCTGGAGGACTGCTGAGGCAGGTGGGCTGAACAGATGTGCACACTCATGTAGGTGACTACACACACAAACAAGTGTGTGTGTGTGTGTGTGTGTGCGTGTGTGCGTGTGTGTGAATGAGATGGAATTGCAGGAGGAGGACAAGGAAGAAGAGGAGGGAGAGAGAAAGGATGTTCATATGACTATGTTGTGTGAGATAAGAGAAAAGACAGTGATTGATAGCACACTGGCAGGTACAATTTATCACAGTTATTGTGGTACTGCGATTCTCACTAAAAACTGCACCACTCACTCACACTCTCTCTCTCACAACCCTACACCCACACAAGAAAGGTGGCTAAACAGGGAGAGGTCACCCACAGAGGACAGCGCTGAGATTTTCACCACCTCTCCACATCACTAATTCTTCCACATCCACACAATAAGAGGCAGCCGCTAGAGTAGGGCTCTATGAAATCCGTTGTTTTTTCCCTAAATTCTGTTTTTTCCATTTTTATTCTTCTGAATTCCGTGTTTTACGTTCTAATCATATTTATTCACCTAAAAAGTGTCTAATTATGGAGCGGATGGAAAAAAGAACAATGCAATAGAAAAAAATTCACATTAAATGACTGTTATTCAACTTCAGCAAAGTGCTGGGGTTCAGCAGAACATTTTCTGCTTTGGTAAAACATTTAGCTGTAAACAACGAAAAACATTCATTTTTTGGTGCAGAACGACACGTTTCTGATGTGAGTGTTTGACTAAGTGGTCGTCACGTGTTCTTGCGGGTGCAGTCTATTGTGTGCTGGCAAAACATACAAAAGAGTTGTTCTCCCGATTCATAAAAATCATGTGGGTATTGTTCTGCTCTAAACTTAGCACTGACACTCCAATTCTCTCATTTTTTTTGAGGACTTCGGTGTTTCAGCCTCTTCACCATAGCTGACCGTTGACGTTTCCCCCTCTGTGTCTGTGCGTTTGTGTGTGTGGAAAGCTGAGTCCCGCCTCAACAGGTAACACGTACAGGGGGCTGCAGCGACCAAAACTGATTAGAAACCATTGCTTTACTTTGCCCACACACCAATATCAGCCAATTACATTCCATTTTATTTGTTGAATTCCGCGATTCCGTCCTCGTTTTCCGCATCGCGCAAATCACAGGGTCCTACTAGAGCTCAGGTCATTTTAGGCCTTTGTATTGGTTGACTGGACCATACAGGCTTCCATACAGCATATAAAATCAATTCAGTATGAAATGACGAGAACCCTTTAAATAACTGTGGCAAAACAAATGGTGTAAAAAGACAAATGACATATAAGTGGTGAAGATCCCATCGCATTACTCCACACCAACCGGAGTCTAATATCAAAACAAACACAACAGATGACATCTCTTCAGCGGGTAAAATCCCTACCCATCAACTAACGACTGAGTCTCTTTTTTAAAAAGTGCAGTGATGTTCATAAACAGGCTATTATTAAATATCACTAATCTGAAGTCTGAACTGTGATTTTATCTACACTGCTCGAAAACTGTTCCTTCTGCCCCCGGCATGCCTGTTTCTAATGAGGACATGTTTTAAACAGCATCCTGCCGCAAGTTCATCTTTTTGGGTCGGCCAACATGAAATATACATACACACATTTATGCACTGATGCTCTTCAAAAAGACTTGACACAACAGCAAGGAACTGCTTAAACACGCAACGTGTGGCCCAAATATCACCGTGATGATGACTGGGGGGACAACACATAATAAACCAATCTGTTTATATATATGTATGGATTTATACATGCTTATTTTATTGGACAACAAATAAATACATATAAAGAGGATATTAATCCAGATGTTACACTAGTAAATCAAATAGGGCTGCAAAACTAATTGATTAAAGTGGTTAAAATCGATTACTAAGATAGTTGGCAACTAATTTAATAATGGATGAGCTGGGTCTATACACATACGTACAGTGGCTACTCCCTAATGTGGGGGCAGGAAGCTAACCACAGTCGCAGTGGCAGTAAAGCAGCATTAAGCTGGACGCCGACCACCATAAAAGAAGAACAAGAAGGAGGTGAGAACCAGTGCCTTGTCTTGTGTCACAAAAACTGAAATAATTGTGAAACACATCAATGACATTTTTCACCACATAAACACGTGCTGTTTGTTATCACACGACTCTCTCAGGGAAATCATTCACTAAAGCATCCAGTTCGGTTAAATCTTCCCATTTATTACAGACATTTTTAGCTGATAAATAACAACAACCAGGTTCTACTCACAACAGACATTTACTCACGTGTCCACCGCGTTATTGTGACGCAACTCTCATGTGGAACGCCGTCTTGCACGGAATTGTAGTTCTCTCCCAGAAATCAGTCAAAAATGAGTTATAGGCCAAAATCAGTCCAAATTGCTAAAAGTTTTCCAGGATTTTTTCCCCCCTTTTTATGATGTTAGAGAGTAAAAAATACATATAGGAAAGTAGGGAGATGGTTTGGTTTATTTAAAAATGCAGGAAATGAAATAGTTGCTTTTCTTTTTATCAAATTAATAATCAATTGATTGGAAAAATAATCAGCAGATTAATCGATTAATACTTAAATAATGGTTAGTTGCAGCACTAAAATAAATTAATAAATTGTAACTTATAAATGATTTCAGATTTGGAGCTGAATCCAGATTCCCCAAGACACATTAAAACTGGCTGAAACTCATCGATAAAAAAGTTCAGTGAAGAACATCAGTCTGGTAAGAAACAGAATAAAATGCACCATTTTAACAACGGTGAAGGGGATGATATATCCTATATTCCGTATAAGAATAATGTGTGTGTGTGTGTATGTGTTCAGAATATTCTGTAATTCATCTACATGACTGCATTCATGGTAACGGTGTGATGCCATGAATGGTAACACAGCAACTATGTTACAACTATGTTATCGGCTATATATATATATATATATATATATATATATATATATATATATATATATATATATATGTACAGAGTATATATCAGTGTTGTTATTTAACTATAATATTGTTGCAAGTCATTAAAAGATGAAAATGCTGCTTTTTTAATATACACACCATCTTCTATCATCCACATTGATTTTATCATCTTGTTTCTCATAAGTTATTTGTGGTTTTATGTTTGAAATTTGCTGTATGAGAGCGGGCAAATTACATTGTGTCATTTTCTATTTGGAATAACGGCAGTGTAGTGCTGAGCTAAATGCTCATCTCACTGTGGACTGGATATAGCAAATTAGATTTCATTTTCTGGAATGTGTGTGTGTGTGTCTGTGTCTGTGTGTATGTTTGCATTAATATGGCTAGCCGTCAGAAAATGAGGCAGGGGACCAAAATTGCTGCATGGGTGTTTGGGGAATGTGGTTTCAATTTAAAGACTCATAAGAATTTTATTTTGTGTGATTTTTTTCTGTGTCACAAAACATAGACAAGGCAAACATAAAAGTCTCATCGGGAAAGTAAACAATTAAGATGTACATTAACTGACATTCTTTTCTCGTTACGCCTTGGTCTCCACAAGGCCTTGCTTTAAAACAATGACTTGCAGATGAGAACAATCAATAGCCAGGAGAATCACGGCATGCTGTGGGAGTTTAATTGGGTCTGTCCCCCACCACCCCTTAATCAGCATGTCGCAGTCAGTGGGCTTTAAATTTGTCTTGAAAACACAATTGGACACACCTTATTAGTATTAGTGTCTTCATTCAAACTGGCTGTGATGGACTGGAAATAAGGATACTAACTTTATGAACAAAAACAGAGATGAAATAATGAGAATAAGAAACAAAAATGACTGAATAAAACCAATAAAGTATCAAAATTAAATATTCATGTTAATATGTTCATGTGAAACTCACTAAAACACACTGATGTGACAGTACATGACCCTTTAACGTCTTTTAAATTTTACAGTCCAGAAAATTTTCACCTCAGAATGTTTTGAATATCAAAGCCAAACCAAAGCTTGTTAATTACCCAGTGAGCTGGTCCAGCTCGTGAGCTTCCCCTTAAATATCACTTTAACCAATGTACAGTAGAGTGTCAGAGCATCCAACTGATGTATCTGTTCAGTAGAGGTGTTGAAATGAATCACATAATCGATGCATCGCGATACAGGCGTGGACAATTCTGTATTGACGCAGTTTATATCGATCATTTTCACCCAGGGGTCTGCAGACCCTCGCTGCAACATGCAATCCAGTTTCACTACTGAAATTACTTCATCAAAATTATTACATTATTATAACCATAACCCCCCACACCATTCAAACGCATGTGCACCAGTAGACAGGCACAGACCACTGCCTGAGTGTAAAAGTCTCAGCGTAAGGCTGAATACCACATTGTCTTTGCACTTCTAGTTTAAAGTTTATATTTTATATGATATGTATGTATTCCTGTATGTAGTCTCTCTGTATGCTTGTACAGTACATAGCAGGGATGACAATGTTGACTTTCACCTCGAGTGGTGGTCCCTGGGGCAGAGCCAGTTGAAAACCTCTGAACTGCAGGATGATGACATTGCTTGATGACTTTCTGGCTGCAACATAGGCATGCACTTATGTCTAGTAATAAAAGGGTGGACACTTTACTTCAGTCTGACACTCACAGGGCTCCATCGTAAACCCGCTGCAACACAATGTGAGTGTGCTGAAGATCTCAAGTTAGTCATTAGTTAGTCCTGCAATGACAGAAGAACCACTGCCCAGTTGACACTAGATCTAAAACTACATCTTTCCCAAAGCTCAACTAAGAGGTCTAACTCTGCATGTGGAGATCAGTTGTCCAGGGTCTGCTGGTCGATATAGGCTGCCTCAAAATCTGCAGACCAGGATAACCAAGCTTTGAGTCTCTCCATCTGAGAAGCTTAACATTGGTGTGTAAGGTAAACCCAGCTGTTCCAGGACAGTGGAAACCTCAACTTACTGACCTAGTCAAGGCTGGATTTAAGAAGAAAACAAGCAGATAATTCATACCCACTTCCATTGAGCCATGCTGAGACCCAGACTTACACTGAGAAAGCATGTGGCACATACGTAACCCTTCTGAACCCATGGCCATACCGACACACTCTAACGCACACACACACAGTTCATAAATGGTGTAATATCTTCTCTTCCAAGGCTTTGTATGGTTTTCCCAGGTGTTGTACTCCAGCCTCTATAGGCTAGTGATTGACTGACATTATCAGGCCACATGCTGTGAATCTCCGACTGCTTGGGGGAATCGGAGCGGCACTATCGCATCGCCAAGCTTTTCTCAAATCCCGTATACGCGATCGCTTGAAAATAACCCAGATAAATTGATCCGTTAATCGGTCGTTCTTCTAAAGCCGCAGCCCGTGGAGGCACAACACTGTCTCGATCTGGCCTTTGCACACTCCCCCACCCCAGCTGCTTTCGAAAACACATACTGGACTTGGCTTCAAAGGTGGCCATTGAGATGGAGGGAATTTATCGTCCGCAAGGCTTAGAGCAAAAAAAAGAGGACACCACAGTGGTGGACCTTTTGCTGGAACTAAAAGTCCACAGGGAACGTGAAAAAGCAGAGTCTTGTTTAGATGTTGTGTACCTCTTAGACGACCCCTGCTGTCTGACTCTTTACTGTAGAGTGTGTGCTGGTGTGAGAGCCCGAGGCTGCTGTCCAAAACAGTCACAAATTCAATCTTGCCACAAATGATGCTGACAAGGTGGAACAGCAAGTGGGGAGAAAAACGCAGGCGCAGACACACTAGAGATGAAACCAGTCTAATACTGAGGCCTAGAAAACTGAAAATGATAAATACAGTCATGATGGTAACTTGCTGATAGAGGCACGCCGAAGAGACAATCCTGCTACTTTTATACAGTGTGACATCACACGCCTGGCACGCACACACCCACACCGCCGCTCCGGCACCAGGACAAGCGCCGTTTCAGCACCAGGGACAACGATCGGTTGTCATCACCAGGCCCAGCTCCTGTTTATAAACACCGCCGACCGCGTGGGACCGGAGCCCCGCCCCTCCTGCACCACCCCACGGCGAACACCTAAAGCACACCAAAAGACTTGGACCAGACTTCCCCCTTTACGGACTTCCCCCTCACTGCACTTTTCAATAAAAAGGAGCCCCTCCGGCTCGTGTTAAACTTGCTCCGTTGTGTTTTGCACATTTATTCCACGGGAACCCGCGGCAACAGTCAAAGGGTACTAGCACAAATAGAGCACTTAAAGCACTTAGCATGTATTAGAATTTGTTCTAAAAACTCTCCTGTTTTTCTAAACCTAAAGAAAAGTGGTATATATTTGTGTCTGGTTTAGGATTAACTACAATTAAGTTTAAAGGGACAGCTATAAAGGGAGGTGATGGTCTAGTGGTTGGGAAACTCACCTCTGGACCAAGAGGTCGTGAGTTTGAATCCTACCTCCAGCACTACAACCACTGTGTTCTCGATCAAGAGCCTTAACCCCAACTTGCAACTCTCCTTGAAATTAGGAACATGGATAAGTGGCATAAATGTAAATGCTTAGGGCCAGTTCCCCAGTCAAGGATTAAGCCTAGTCCTAGTCTAACTTTGAGTTTGAATTGCAAATCTCCATTGGTGCTACAACTTAGTCCAAAACTAGGGTTAATCCATGAGCAAGAAACCAGCCCTTATTGTACAGAGTTGAGATTACCGCTAAGATTAGAGCTACTAGTTAAGACCATGGTTAGTGCCAAGACTAAAGATTAGACCTAGATTCATAATTGAAACTAAATTTGAATTTAAATTTAGAGTAAAGACAATGACTTGAGTTAAGATTATGGCTAGATTTGCTTTGATTAACAAACTGAACAAGAGTTGAGATTATGAGTTAGTGCTGTTAGTGTTGATGATGATGACTAGATATTCATTCCTTGTTAAAATCTGACTAATGGTTCTGGTTTAGGATTAACTGGGATTAGGTTTAGATATACATTTTTTATCTAAAGGGAGAAAGGTAAAGATCCTGTTTATTATAGACAGCTGAGATTATAATTAAGATTATAGTTAAAGGTTAAGATCGTCCTCAAGAGTTAAGACCATTGTTAGTGTAGAAAGTAAAGATTAGACACAGAATTATAAGTGGAACCAGAGCTAAAATTGTGTTTAGAGTTAAGATCATGGTTGGAGTTTAATTATGGCCTGATTTGAGACATACCTAGAGTTAATCAGAGCTAATGCTAATAATGATCAACTGAATTGAAATTATGGTTAACTTTAGGGCTGTGTGATATGACAAAATATATCAAATGACAAAAATAAAATGATCTTTGCATATAACACTCTATCGTTTATTTTGCGGCGCCACGCGGACACAGATACAGAGAATACTATACTGTTCTATCTGTGCCCTAATTCTCAGCGCACAGTGGAACAAGCCAAATCTGGTCTGTGCACGCTCAAAACACTCTAACACTCAGATCTATGGAACACCATATGTGCTAGTGTTCGCCTTAGAGCGCCGTCTTCACTGGCACATATAGCGTTTGACCACAGGTCGCTACAGCGCTGCAAAAAGTGGCTTGCAACGTCATCATGACATAATCCAGTGGTTCCCAAATTGGGGGGCGCACCAATGGGATAGCCTACGCTCCACTCGAGCACTGCTAGAAACTTTCCGTTTCCCAGCTGTAACCCCGAACTGAGAAGATCTGCAGCATAAAGCAAGCCCACAGCAGCCACTGAAAAGTGTGAGACTTGAGATGATCCTCTTAAGTTTTTTTTCTGACTGGGAACTGGTTAATTTTCCCAGCCATTTTGTGGAGACAGTTGTTGATTCTTCAAAGTCAAAGTCAAAGTTAACTTTATCGTCATCTCTGCTATATACTGTACAGATACACAGAGATGAGACGACATAGCTCCAGTTTTTATAGTGCAGTAGGAAATAGGGAACAAAGAACAAATAAGGCACATGGAATAAATAATATATAAATAGAGTACAAAATATACATTTTAAACTAGAAATGGAGTATTAAATATAACTTTAAACTAGAAATAGAGGCAGAGAAGAGACAATTTGGATGCAGTATTACCTACAAGAGTGGAAATTGACTTTTACACTGGATCTTCTTCATAACTTCAGTATGCTCTTTATTTCTCCCACAGTGGTTAAATTGCACCATGTATAATTGCATTTGTTTTGCTCAATTAGAAAAAGGAGTTAGGGTTAGGGTTAAAGTTTTTGCATCTGAACCCGTGTAGTTTGAAGGGGTGGGGGGCTCAATAATGTGCAGAAAAGGTTTGGGGACCACTGATATAATCGATTATGGTCTGCCACTGCATTGGAGCAGAATCGCAATGCATCGTTAATTTACAGAAAATTTGCCCTAGTTAACTTTAAGAGCAGAGCTAGAGTTGGCAAGTTTTGAGATTTGATATTAGGGACAAAAGAGTTAAAAGTCATGTTGTAGCAATCTGGCAATGAAGGATTTGTCTTTGTTTTAAAGATGTCTGCTTTGTTCTACTGTGACAGACACTGTGCTATACTGACTAGCTCTGTGTGCTGTGTGATAACATAATCCTGACACAAAAATAGTATAATCCGGTGGCAGTATAATCCTGACACTAAAAACACCAAAATATTTGCATTAAAACCAAACTCGCACTTCAGTCACGTGATACCAGAGCCACATTCATCACAGTCTACAGATATAAAAGCTCTTAGCCCCATGAATAACTTTAATCTATAATTACAATCACATGACTGCAGCATTGGACTTTAAGTGATTTTACAGGCAGAAATCCATTTTAATTAAGGTTGTGAGCACTAATGAATTATTACTGAGTTGTGCTTGGAGCTTATGAAGATTACATTTCCGCCAATCAGCTGTAGATTGCTAAGTCAATTGAACATATCCGCAATTTGTGGCAATTAAAAAAAAGTGGATACTGCTGTCAGAAAGTTAGGAAATGAATATAAATACAGCATCTCAGGTGCAGAGCTCTCAGAGTTCTGGTGGATTACAGCGGCTTGCCGGAGCATTAATAAAAACGTAAAAATCTCTGTTTCCGGCGTTCCTTTCCGTTCCATTTCATGCTCATCTGAAAGTAGGGAACGGGGCCTGTGCAGGTGGAATGAGTTCAGAGCACAGCTTTCAGAGCAGAAAATACGTCAGTAAACACGAGCTGACAGTTGCAAGCGAACCTCTGCAGATGGATTGTAAAGTCGGAGCTAACCAGAGTAGTGGAAGATCATTAGATTACAAACCTGTTCGTGCAAATCACTACAAATAACCCTCAGTCAAAACATTGCAAGCTTGTAGGCCTGCACTGAATCAAGAGGGGGGGAAAACGTACTTCTATTTATTACATTTAAGCATGATTCATAGTTCCCCATAAGAATAACAGTTCCCCCGGGGTGGTGAATATTTTTAAATGTCCAGACTGTTAAATATTCCACAGTTTAACCCGTCTTCTACATTCTCATTGACTCAAAATTTACAGGAAATGGAACCTTTTCAAATGCCAAGACACCATAATAACAGTGTAAAAAAACAATACTGGATAATTTCTGATAAAGTCCTTCCATTTTTCCCTCTTGAGTTGTGAGGCAAAGGATGAACTCTGACGTGTGAAGCCTCTCACCTGGTGGATGAAAACCTGCGCGGACCGAGGGCTGAGAAGGAGGACGGCTCGTCTCAGTGTGTCCCGGTAGCGGTTCAGTTCCTCAGTCTTCATGGTGCTGAAGAGCGTGGAGAAGACCTTAGTCACGTTCCTGTCCACTTGCTGCAGAGACACGTCCAAACCCAGCCGAGACGCCTGGTCCAGAAACCCCCTCAAACCACGGACGTCTGAAAATCCGAGACAAAGAAACATCAGCCCACATTTCACCTGGCAACAAAAAAAAAAAAACGACCCGAACCGCAGACCTAAACAAAGGCGACATATCCGCAGTTCCCGGCATCAAAGGGTGCTCGTCGTCACACCCCACGTTTTCACGCCCGAGGTTCTGCTCAGGAAAGCTGTACGAGCCCACCACGAGCCATATGTGACTGTCTGTTTTTATCTTTTTCAAACTTTATAACCGTCTCCAACTGGTTTCTTCCTCGCAGGAGGAGGAATGATATAGCGTAGCCGAGCGAGACAGGTTGGAAGGACAATTAAAGAGGAGACGGGGAGATAAGCGCTTGTTCATTCCTGCCGTCTGCCCGTTCCACAGCCCATGTCAGGGGGCCGTCTGGAAAGCAGGCGCTGCCGTTTGATGACTTAATGGCGCTACGGCGCTTTATGAAGTGAGGTGGGGAAGCTGCTAGCTCGGATGATAAGACGCCTGCCCACTCGAAAGGCGGGGAGAGGGGTCGGATATTGGCCCACAGAGGGAGAATGAATGAGGCTTAAAGGACAAAAGAGGATGTCCAGACCTCCTTGTCCGTTTCTGTGCCATTCTTCATGTTTTATGCATCGCCACTGTTAATCATCAAACGGATGGGGCGACGCCTGATGTCACCACAATTTATTCAAAGTTCAAATCCTACTGAAATAGCAGACCCGCTAGAATTTCAACCATTTTTCACAAATGCATCCCTTTATAGGACCACTGCTGAAAATAATTAGCTTGCTTTAAGCCATCTCGTACTTATTACACAGCACAACCGGTTAAAATATGACATTTCTTTCAGGAGCCACAGTTTCGGCCGCGTGACTCCTGTTCTCTGAGCAGATATAACCAAAAGATTAGTCCGGCAGTATGGTATAACATCTTTAAAAGAGTCTCTATTGCAGTAAAATGACACAAGTTACATTACCTGATACCTTTTAAATAAAAGGATCAGAGAAACTACACCTATGACAACGTTTAAATTACAATTTTAATTACTGTTACAATGCAGCACATTTATGTTATCAATTGTTGCTTCAGACTTTCATTTGCTTACATTCACCATAGAAACAGAGAGAGAAGAGAGAGAGCAATGTGAACTACAGCCTTCCCAAATACAAAATCTAATTCAAGATTAAGTAGTGAAAAGTCTAAAGGTAGATCTAAACCTCACTGATGTGGCAGACTTGTAATTAAACACACAATTAAGACTCATCACCAAGACTTTACAGCAGTAAAGCGTTCTGTGTGACACAAATCAATGTGCAAATTTTGATGTCTTTTTTTTTTTGCAAAGCTTTGCCTCCATGATACATCAATACTTGCATTGTTTTTCCTTAAAGAGAAGTGAGAGGTGGATTCATTTCATTTCATATATTTTTGTGCATTTGTAACATAAGCAATATGATAAATACACTCTGATTTTCAAGCATTTGGTGGCTGTAGGTGCAGCTGGGGAACGTTTCTTTTCTTGTGGTAATAAATACAGTTCCTCAGACTGAAGAAACATGTAAAGTAGCTGCTTGACTTTCAAACTCAAAACTCAAAACTGTCTTTAAAACTCAAAAGCATGAATACTCTCAAAGCCCCGTGTAAGGATGTGAGAAATTGTAGAGAAAATTGCTACCTGAAGAGGACCCTGAGCTCTCTTGTAATCAATGTGAAATTGGCATCCAATTTACTACGGCTCCAGCTAATCACATAGTCAATAACTGGGACCTATTAATCGAATCCTGTGAAGAATTTAAATGGTGCAAAGGAAGGGTGGAATACATCCAATACTACAGAGTTCACAAAAAGCTCAGAACAAAATAAAATCACTGAACAACAACTTTATTTGCAGCACCTCCTCTATATGTATTCTTCATTCTCTCTACGTTGTAAAACGAGGAACGTTGTGTAATTGGCTGATATCGGTGTGTGGGCAAAGCATAGCAATAGTTTCTAATCAGTTTGGGCCGCTGCAGTCCCCTGTACGTGTTACCTGTTGAGGCGGGACTCAGCTTTCCACACACACAAACACACAGACACAGAGGGGGAAACGTCAATGGTCAGCTATGGTGAAGAGGCTGAAACAACGAAGTTCTCAAAAAAATGACGGAATTGGAGTGTCAGTGCTAAGTTTAGAGCAGAACAATACCCACATGATTTTTATGAATCGGGAGAACAACTCTTTTGTATGTTTTGCCAGCACACAATAGACTGCACCCGCAAGAACACGTGACGACCACTTAGTCAAACACTCACATCAGAAACGTGTCGTTCTGCACCAAAAAATGAATGTTTTTCGTTGTTTACAGCTAAATGTTTTACCAAAGCAGAAAATGTTCTGCTGAACCCCAGCACTTTGCTGAAGTTGAATAACAGTCATTTAATGTGAATTTTTTTCTATTGCATTGTTCTTTTTTCCATCCGCTCCATAATTAGACACTTTTTAGGTGAATAAATATGATTAGAACATAAAACACGGAATTCAGAAGAATAAAAATGGAAAAAACAGACTTTAGGAAAAAACTAAATGGATTTCATAGGGCCCTACTACTGGTGGTGGTCTAGGGTTAGGATTTTCATCTCTGGACCAAGAGCTCGTGGGTTCAAATCCTACCTCCATCACTACCACCATTGGGTCCAAGACCAAAGTTGCTCTCAGGGAAACTGTCTGGGAAATTTGGAAATGGAGGTGGCCCTGGATAAGAGTGTCTACTAAATGGCATGAATGTAAATGTAAATAGCAGTCACACTGGTATGGTAAGGAAGCAAGCATAAAAAGACAAAAAGTAAGAAAGTAGGGAAGGAAGGAAAGAAAGGAGAAAAGAATCAAGGTGCAGCTCCACCTGGATGATGCTCCGGCAGCCGTTCTGCACAAAGATTCAAGATTCTTTACTTGTGACAGACATAGTTATATAACAGGTCCTGAAATGCAGCCTGATTCATTCATAGGAGTCTGCATATTGAAACAAAACTATGACTATTATGGGAATAATATTCCTGAATATTATGGTAATGCTGTGCAAATGAAACTTAAGTCAAAGACACATTACCAAAAACAAAATCTAAAAAGTAAACATAGGCAGAAAAATATACAATAAACAGTTCGCAATTACTTGTAAGAAATGCCTGTTAAACTATGAACAGTTGTGGTGGTATTTTCTGGTTAAGAAGCCTTATGGCCTGAGCACAAAAGCTCCTCCGGAGTCTCTCTGTTTTAGCTATAAATTAGCGAAGGTGGTGAAGGAGCAGAAGAGTTTGCCGATTAGAGATCGGGGATGATTAGGAGGCCAGATTGGAAATTGCCATTTTGGGTCATTTTAGCCAGACATTAGCCAGAGTTCCACCCAAGTCTTTTAGAGCGATGCTCAGAGATCTTTTATGACTGCCAAGAATATCAAATCCGGAGGTTAGCACTGTTTGCACATTGTAAACAATGATTTGATCTACAAGTCATTTAACATAATTCTTTCTACTTTCAACAGTCATTATTCAATTACTAAATAATTAATATCCTAAATATTACTAAATAAATAATTCGCCCCGTGAACCAGAAGGTTGCAGTTTCGATTCCAGGACCGGTAAAGGTACCACTGGGGTACTCATGAGCAAGGTATCGTCTCCAAGTACTGCTCCCCGGGCACTGCCTTTGTTAGCTGCCCACTGCTCCTACACGGATGGGTCACATTTCATTGTGGTAAATGGCTGTATTGTGAGTAGAACGCTGGTGGTTGTTATTTATCAGCTAAAATATATGTTTTGTCGGTAATAAAGGGGAAGAATTAACTGAATTGGACGCTTTAGTGAATGTTGGACTTCCCTGTGAGAGACGTGCACGCTAACAAACACACCGAGGAACACAGAGATTGTCAGTGACAGCTGGTGTTGTTAAGGAAATTAAACAGTATATTTGCGTGCTTTACTTTTGAGGTTGTAGTGTGTTGCGCTGCTTGTTCTGTTCAATGTCATAACAATATGTAGGAATAACAATAAATAAACCAGCTTTACCGCAGTGCCACTTCCCCTGCATAGACATAAACATAGAAAAACTTACAATTTACAAATCAGCTCCACAAATCGGCCCAATGCCAACGATACCCGATCCAGCTATTCAGTGATCCAATGTCCCCGTCTCTGCACATTTGGATCGACACAGGACACCGGATGATGCCACCCCCAAGTCACACCTCTATCGACTCTATTGGTAGCAAATCTCCTAGGTAGGTCCAGACTTGCATTTTGTACTGGTATTGCAAGTGAAAGGCCAACGTCACGTTAACCCGGCAAAATGTTTTGCGTGGCCTAAACTCTTCCCTCTCCCTAGTTTTAATTAATGAATCTGAGGACTAATCAAATACATGCTCAAGGGGACTAATCAAAGCAGTGCTTAAGCTGTTCATTTTCATGATGTCTTGTTCTGGGAGTTAAGTTTGCCATTGCAGTCGATTTCCTGGAAGAGTCCACAGTGCTATTAGCCGCCCTGCTTTTCATTTATTATTAAGCAATTAGCATTTCTAGGCAGAGCGCTCACATCAGTGACCCAGACTCATTCCAGTCTGAGCAGAGTGGGCTTCAAAACGTCTATAAGTAGCCATCAAAACACTCAATATCTGATGTAAACCAATCTTCACTTTGTTCTCATAATGAACGCATGCAAAATTCAGTGGGAATGATTCACTCTGCCTCTGCTGGCTCTGGCTTCATTAGTTTATCTTAGCTCCATGCTCCACCATCAAATTTCACACACGCAAAGACACACAAGCCTGTCCACTCAATACAGCTTACAAAGTGGCAAATCAAAAAGCTGATGTAAATCCTTTTTAGCCCAATTTAGATGATGGTCACTCATATTTTTGCTTTCAAAACACATCACGCCAAATGGTCTTCAGCTGCACAGAGGCCTACATCAATAACAAGTGCACTGAGACATCATGACCAGAATGCAATGACCTAGAGGAACGTCCAATTCAAGAGAAACCCATCATTTTAGACAGAGGACATTAATGTATGAAAAATAATTTATTCATAAATAATTGACAACTAACGCCTCCTATTTAAGCTACTTTCTGCAACACTACAATGTGTTGATTAAAATTCAAAGAGGTAGTTATCAATTACATTAACTGCAGACATAAAGCTCGGGACTGATAACACTCGTCTATCTAGCCCTGCACCATCCTCTCATTAAAACTTTCAGCACATCATCATCATCTCAACTTCAACCCATAAATCCTGCAACATGACTGATCTTTTTTGACCTAAAGCGAACGCTCACATATCACAACTTGCATGCTTTTACCTCCTGTGATCTACTTATGAGCTTTGACAGGTCAACTTAAAAGCTTATTCATGGTCGTTACGCTCTATTCCAGGCAAATATTTCAATCAATATATCACAACACACTGGGCTAGTGCTGGGAAATTCTGAGGAATTGATGATTTCATAACCACAGAGTCTACGCAGACATTTCTGTCAGCGTGAAGGTTTCATCAGTGCAAACCTGACATCACAGCAGAAAAGACTGTGTCCTTCATGCTATCTAGCATACAGAAGGCTGAATATTGAAATAATATCACAAAAATCTGATGAAAAGCTCCAATACATGTTGTCAGTTACATAAATATTCTAACATTGCAGGTTTATCTGGAGTCAAATTTATATGAATAGATTCCATTTTGTTCCATCTTGTGGGTGGACGTTTAGCGGCCACAGACCACCTGCTAGCCTGTACGGTCTGCTGTTGACAACAGAAACATTGTTGTCTGTAAAGCCTTGTTAACTGCTCTCAACCTAGCAACCAATCTTGATACACATGTGAATAATAAGTTAAGCCTTAAATACGGTTGCAGCAGCACAACACACATTACCATGTCTGTGCCACTGCTGCACTGAGAATGAGCTGTGCCTAAATTATACCAGCCTCAAATGGGATCCTGTGGTCACAAACTCACCAGCACGTTAGAGGCACTGACAGACTGAACAACGCAACAGATTCTTAATTGACCAATGATCAGATCTTACGTTTTCTTCCTAACAAAGTGTTATTCACAAATAAAATGTTTCTTGTTCCAACATCGTTAATCTATCTGAATGCCTTGTAATAACGATGGACATTTTACTGCCAGTTTGTGCGGACATATTGGGTGTTTATCGCAGTTGAGTGCCAGCCTAAAAGTGTAAGACAGCAGAATAGCAGAACACGGACGATGGTCCAGCAGCGGTCTAAGAGACTAAAACTCTGCATTACTGATCACAAGCTTGAGAGTTTGAATCCCAGAAACCATTACTGGGCAGGGAGACTGTCCCTGTAATTAGGGAATGGAATCCCTCTGGATAGGAGTGTGCTAAATGCAGTAAATGCAAGATATTTCACCAGACGTTTTCATTTAGAGAAATTTCCTAATAACAGGGCCAGTTTCCGCAGAGGAAGTTGGGGTTAAAGGGTGCACATGGCGGGTTTAGATTCTCTTGAGATTCCAAACCCCAATATTACAGTTACCATGTTTAAAGTCACTCTCAAAAATTCATAAAACAGACTTAAGATTAGGGCTGGGCGATATGGCATAAAAATGATATCGCGATAATTTTAAGCTATATCACGATACATGATATATATCTCAATACCTTGAAATTTCCTCTAAATCACTGTATAAATGATAAATTCGATTCGAAAATGATAAATTAAATATTATCACAACAGCGCACTTGATTCCTAATTTTGTGCTTTCGAGGTCCACATTTTTCACATTTGATACATCGCGACTTGAAATTTACGGCTGCGAAATTTTTGTGGCAAGCCATTTTGCGCGCTCCAGTTTTGGCATTGATGTGACGCCATAGGCGGGGAAGCGAGCAGAGAAGCGAAACACGAAAGCGGTACAAAACGCGCATGCGGGGTATAAAAGCTAAGTACATGCTGTCTGTTTAACAATAACATTAGGATTTATACTTGATGGTCACGATACTGTCATACTTTACTACATCGCACGTGGAACAGGCCAAGATACATCAAGTATATTCGATATATCGCCCACCCCTACTTAAGATGTATTACAAATTTCAAACTTGGACGTACTCCCTGGTTGATGAGGTTCTACTGGGAACAAAATAAAAGTTATACTTTCAAAAGCAGCCGTGTTTGTAACAGAGCAATGTTATCTTTGATAGTATCTCCTCTGAACGCGCACAGCATTTTACTTCACGCTGGAACTAAATGAAGCCAAATGAAGTGACAGAAGCGTGGTGTATCCACTTTGATTCAGCAGGCCACTCTCCCCAGGAGAGGCAAACAATAAATCCCCCGAGTTGGTATTACGGCCAAAGGGAGATCGAAAAACCGGGACACACAGGGCTCAAACTTCAAGCTTTCAGAAACTTCAAACGCTATGAGGCTAGGCGTCCCTCGCTGCCGGTATCGCCCAGTCGTTTACCTTTACTATCCCTGCGTAATCAAATTAACACAATGCTAATTCAAAAAGAGGAGAAAACTAAAGTCTCAGCAGAAGCCCAACTCTGAAAAGCATAATTAGAAAACAAACAGAAGGGGAGGAAATAAAAGCAGCTAAACCAATTCCTCTGGGACAGAAGCTGCATTTGGTTAATAGACTAATTATATATCTGAAGGCACATTTCCAAGCAAACACCAACAAGTTTTTTTACACCCGGAGAAAGTGCGAGAGTGGAGCAAAAAAACAAAAGTCTTCCCAGAACAGCGGGTATAAAAAAGAATAATTCACATCTTTAGTCTGCCCGTCCTCTTCCTCTTCCTCCTACTGTGCTGCGGAAAGGTCGAACGGATGCATATCTGATCAGGATTCCACCTCGCTAGCATAAAGACGATGGAACAAAGCCAACTGAAAAAAATATCTGGTCATGTGACCCACAGGAAGGAAGTACCTGTGCACTTCAGAATGTATTCTGCTGACATCATAGTTACTTATTATAAAGAACAGCGAGTCTCTTCCAGCTGATTTTGACTTTCTTTGCGGAGACTCAACTTTTAGTGAACAATATGAAGTTTGGTTGAAACAGGTAAACTAGCCAAAAAAAATCCTTTTGGTACGATCTGGCTAAGATAACCACTGCTAATTAGTTAATACGCCAAGTCAACATTATGACATCACTTCACAGACGGTTTGGTGCTAGGACAGATTTAGCAGGTAAAGCCCTAGATGCTCTGAAGGTATCATAAGACCACATACCATACATATATTCATTAACATTATTCCAGCAAAAGATCTGTAGCGTACCGGTTAGCTAGTTGGTCCCATGATCGGAGGGTCACTGGTAAAGGTACCACTGAGGTACTCATAAGCAAGGTACTGTCTCCAGTTCTGCCCACTTTTAACCCTTTCAACCCAGTCGCTGGGGCTGACGTCAGTGTATTTCTTAGTGCAAGTCCCACGCCAAATGGAGAGGGTTACGAGGGACAGGAAGGGCTGTGAAACTTTTGGCAAATTTTGAAAAAGGATGAGTCGCTGTGGTAACCCCCGAAGAACAAAAACATTTTCAACCCTTTTATGCACGGTCCACTTGAGTCCACTTCTATACAGATATGAACAGAAGCTGTATCCGGAAATTATCATTCTTTTCATTGACTGCTTCTTGCAAAAAAGCTGATTTTGTGCACGTGTTCCACTCAATGTAATGAGAAGCTCTTATTTTATGCCAGAATAAACTATCACAAATCAAAACGGGATCATTTAGCTTGAAATACAATATACTAGAATGTTGTGTAGTCGAATGGCTTTTACACAGACTGTGCACAACCTGTGTGGGAATAAAAGTGGGGCACAGTGCAGTCCTAAATGCATTTATTATTGTATGTATTTTGATTTCCTCATGTCAACAAATATTTTAAAAATCCCAATGTTTTTGATGATGGCGGCGGAAGCAGTGGTGCCCCCACTTTATCACTCTGTGATGTGTTTAATTCATCAGCGCGTAATGCCTTTAATTCATCAGCGTGTAATGTGTTTAATTCATCAGTGTGTAATGCCTTTAATTCTGCATCTACTCAACCCCCTGCTCCGCTGCTCCCCTCTCCACCCCATGCCAAAGGCCCGAGGCCTCACTCACGCTGCGCCAGCTGGGCTACGGATCCTCTAGGGTTTGGGTTGTTGGTCTTAAATGGCGTAATTATCTTGCATTAAACGAGTAGAGCTTTGGGTGACACTCTGCCGAACGGATCCTCGTGGCGGCGTTCCAGAAACTGCACCGCGGACTCTCTTCAGATGCTGTTTTCCCTTTTGCAGTCTCCCAACTTCAACAATCGAAGGCTCTCGCTTGTCATCTGAGGGAGCTAATTAAGAACGGGTCACCGTCCCTTTGTGCACAAGCAGAAAATTATAACAAGCGTCCCATCATTGCTTCCATCTAGAACGATGAGAGCTGCGGCAGGGTTAACCATGTCGCCCCAACACCGCTGAGCAGGGAACGCTCCCTTCAAGAAGACAGACGGCAATCTGCTTTTAAGATTTTCACCTTAACCTTAAGGAATTCGGCACAATGCAGGCCTGGATTGAGATGTATTTATTGCAGTCGCTCTTTTATATGGAATTCATCTGAAAACCAAACTCACTGCTAATGACTTGGTGAGAAACCTACTGTACAGTAGAAGCATAAATGTTCAGTATAAAATAAAAATACTTCAAAACTAGTCAAAGAGATGTGAATTTGAGTTCCTTTATTAAACAAAGATTCTACATATGAGTTTCATAGCAATATCTGAATAAAGAAAACAACAAAACAGTATTCTGCATTGTGTTGCTTTGTTCCTTTTGGTCCCCTCAACATCTACTGGGGAAAATCACTTCTGAGTCAATACAGCCCACTGTATACAAATTTCGGTACTATGGTGATGACATTTCTGCCCACCTCATTGTCGCTCACACTCAATTTTATACTTGCACAAACATTTTAGACACCTTTAAAATCTGTTAGAATGTGTCATACAAATTCAGATTTCCATGAGCCTACCACAGCAGGTAGGGCCCTATGATTTGCTTGATGCGGAAAACGCGGACGGAATTGCGGAATTCAACAAATAAAATGGAATACGTTGTAAAACGCGGAATGTCGTATAATATCAGATTTTTTTTTTATTGCATTGTTCTTTCTAACATCCACTCCATAATTAGACACTTTTTAGGTGAATAAATATGATAATAACATAAAACACGGAATTCAGAAGAATAAAAATGGAAAAAAAACGGAATTCAGGAAAAAATAAAACAGAATTTAGGAAAAAACTAAATGGATTTCATGGGGCCCTAGTCACGTTCAGCAAAAGATTGCACAAACCAGCCTTCAGAACATCAGCTAGTTAATAAAGGGAGAACTTTGGTTATGTTAAACATCCATATTTTGCTTGTCAATGCAAACTGATACTGTTAAACAGCCAGCAGACACACTGTCTGGGATACAGCTGACCATCCTCAAGCCGAAAAAAATATTAGATATTAGATCTTCATGTAATATCAATACCAAAACTGTTCTGATGCCACACCTTTTGAAGCTTTCCCTGTTTACTGATGTGATTCGCTGCATTTGACAGATTTCGTTAGGAAACAACAGACATAAAGAATATTGTCCTTGTTCATCTACAAGAGACGATGGAAGCGCCAAACTCTGTGATGTTTAAAGCAAACCTAAGCCAGCATCTGGTCTACATCATTTGGTAATATGATTTCCATATAACACAGTATTCTTAATTTAGGAAGTTGGAGCCTAATTTGCCTCTCAAATCTACAGCTTCTCTCTGGTTTTGCCGCCTCCATTTTCATGGTGTTATCCCCACTGACTTTCCTCCTCAGAGTCTGCCAACTAATTTAAACTACGCTGGTGAAGCGCCCCTTTAATGAATCTCAACACAAACTTTGATAACAGATTTGTTTCAAAGTTTTCAGAACGAAGAGGCACTTTTGAAATATAAGTCTTTTTAGGTTGGTCCCCTTTATGCAGACATTAAAAATAATTGCATGAAGGGGAAAAAAAATTAAAAAGCCTAATTAGTTACCAGATTGGTTTAATTAAGAGCAAATCATGTCTCTGTTCCGTAACAAATATGCTTGATAAAAAAGAAGCTATACAGCACGCCAACAGAGTCAAATAAGAAGCTCTCCTCTAGAGAGACACCAAATTAATTTTGCTCTCATCTTTGTATGTCTAAGCAATCCCTACTGAGAAACCTAATGAAGTCTGCTCTTCATTATACCTAGAATGTACAGTTATTACTAGAAAATGTTAGTTTTATTTTATGTGAGTCTGTATCTACAGACAGATGAAAAGTAATTAACTAGGGGTCATGGTGTTTTTCATAAAGGCTAATGTAAGCAACAAAAGCGTACACATGTGTACACACCGGGGCTGACAGATATCCTGATTTAAGCTAGACTGTCCAGTTCTCCATCTGAAAAGGTTAACCTTAAACGGTGGGACGAAGTGACATTTCCTATTCACACCTGTCACATCTCAAAGCTTTTGCCATATGCTGCCTTCTAACATTTATAGAACATCTCATGAATCATCAAACCCTCAAAAGAGACGTTTAGTGTGACATTAAGGTGAAAATTACATTCAGTAGCAGCACTGACATCTTTAAGCGGCCTGGTTCCTAAAGCTGAGTGTCAAGTGGGCCCGTCTTAACAAAGTGAACAACTCCCCGGTCCTAAGTGACTGATGGTTTTAATAAAGAGGTGTGAGACGGAGTGTCTCAGGTGAAGCATATCAATACTTTAGAGCTTCAAGACTGAGGGAAATATCACAATCATTCAAACAAGTACAAGAAATCTGAGCCCTGCTGTGTGCGAGTCTTGCTGTAAATGTAGGCATAGTTGATGGTGAGACTGAAAGTTTCTGAACAGTCACTGAGACACAGGTCTGAGTGGAATTATAAACATTTGTTTTGTTACAGTTAATATAAAATGTGACTTATTTTAAGCAGAAAAATCGAATACAGAGTCTGTAAAGCAGAGAGGCCATTTGATGGCAGTTCTGGGCTGATGCATGAACATCTAATGCGCTGCACTCTGGAGTCATTACGTCTGTGCCAGATGGGTACGTTTGAATTTTTTTAGCGAGTTCAGCTAGTGTGTTGCATAAATAACTTTCAGTGACCATCCTCACGCTTTAGCCAGCTATTAATAAAGTTAGTACCGTAATGTTTATGTTTTAATGGAGGATGCTTACATTCATTACTTCATTATCCAAACCACTTAAACCCGACTGGGATTGTGAGGGTACAGGAGCCTATCACCGGGCACTAGGGGTGCAAGGCGCTAACCACTGTGGCCCCGACTAATCAACAAATTTAATCAACTAATTTAAGAAATCCACTTCTTCTTCTTTTTTCTACTTTTCTTATTTTAGATTAACAGGCTGGAGCAGAGGCTGCTATTTTGAGTTACTTATTTGCACATTATCTTTTAATAAAATTAATACCTGCAGTTGGTATTATTTACTTAATTATTTTTATTGTGATTATACATACTGTATATATTAATGTTACAAAATACACATGATTAATCTATAAGGTGTGCGAGTGAGCGAGTGGTTGTCATTATGAACACACCACAGCACACACTGTACCACAATTAAATGTGACCTCTGCATTTGACCTATCCATTAAGGAGCAGTGGCTAGCTTTAACAGCGCCTTACGCTACACTACCAAACGCCCCTGCAATAAAAGATTATTGAGCTCAAATTTCAAATTTGTGCTTCATGGGTCAATATTTGAATTTGGAAACGCGTTAGGTTAAGAGACAGCCATGCTTCCAGGAAGCAGCGATGAAGGGGGGTGACAGAAATAATCACCGACTAATTAACCAAGCCAAAAGAATAATCATCAGTTCATTTGACTACCAAAATAATGTTTAATTGCAGCCCAGTTCTAAAATTTAGTTTTCACGTCACAGTAATAAATAAGGGAACCTATATTAAATTCCAGCAAATATCAACCAGGAAAAGTGTATTTACTAGGGATGCACCGATTGGAATTTTCTTGGCCGATTCCGATTACCGTTTTTTTTTGTAAGTGTGATCGGCCGATATCGATTTTTCCGATACCGATTTTTTTTCCAGATAACAGAAAATTAGAGCTGCTGCGAGTAGTCGACGACACTGACACAAAAAAATGGGTTTCAACTTTTTTAATGTAACGCGGTAGTTACTTTCCCTGTTTACTAGTTACTTTTATAATAGTGACATATAATAGTGGCAGCTCTACAGCAAATACAAACAAAAATCTAATTTTCTTTAATATAATGCTTTATTTTCATAACAGATTTTCTTTACAAATTTAAATAAATAAAACATAACTCGCAAAATGTAACAACTCTGGTAACTCGACGTCCGAAAAGTAACGCCTACTTTGTGTATTTTGGGCAGAGGTGATTTATCAGATTTCTGAAGCCTGTATCCTCAACTATGGAAAACGGCTGATCATCTTGTGATTGACTTGTGCATCTTATTAAACGTGTAAGACCTAACTATTAAATTATAATTATAAGGCTGATAAACTATAACTTGTGTTTAATCAACCTGTCGTCGTTCCTCTTTCTACTTCATCTTTGGTTTTTCTGTAAAAACTGTCTGTAGTGTGCAGTCAATAACAAGACCAGGAGCCATCGGCCAATAGGATTCGCAGGCAGAAGCTGCCAAAACCCCACCCCCAAACTGCCAAAACCCGCCCCCTTTCAAACCGCGCGTGCAAAAATGTCACTCAAGCAAAAAAGCCGCCCGTCCATAATCTACTTCGTGCACAAGGACATTTAACACACCGAGAGGAAAAAAGACATTCGCGAGAGGAAAAATACATTTGCGCACGCCTTTGATCACCGATCAGGCCGATCTGGCCAAAAATCGGCCGATTCCGATCGCTGGTCGATCGATTGGTGCATCCCTAGTATTTACAGTTAGACGCTGTAACAAAATAAAGCTAAATCAGAAAACATCCAATGGTTTTTTTTCCCAGAGAAAATTGAAAAAACAAACTGTTTACAATCTGTAGATAATCAACATTAACCACGTAATTATAATAAGTCTCATTCCACAGAACAGGAAAAACACCCGCGTTCTGCTTAGAATCCTGTAATTCATACTGTCAGAGCTGCTGTAACTGGTAAAAACAAGAATCACAGGTGGGTGTAAAATTCAATGTAATACACCAGTTAATCCTTGGGGCTTTGTGCGCGACACTTTCGTGCTAGAATGAAAGCTTTCCTGCTGTGTGAATCCACTGTCTGGTCCCTTGATAAAGCAAATCCGATAGCAGTTACAGCCTGAGTGGCCTTGCACAAAAGCAGGTGCGTTTAAAACGACGTGGAGCCCTGTTATCGCGCTATGGATCTGCAGAGACAATTGCAGTGGAGTTCTGCATCGACTGTGCCAATCGAAACTCCCCCGCCCCAAGCGTGGCCAGCCCCCTCTCTCCAAGTCTGTGATTCGGTAATGGCTGCATGTTAGCACGCCAACAACTGAAGCCTTGCAGAATGAGATGGCTGCAGTCATGAGAAGTGAGACCACTACAGCCCTGAAGAGTGAGACGGTGGTGCTACTGGCAGATTATTTGGCTTAAGCCCCTAGGAGTGAGACGGCTGCAGCCCTTTAGAGGGAGACAGCTGTGGTCTTGAGGACAAGTAGGAGAGGACAATCGGAAACTAGGGCTATTGATTTAATCAATTATAACTGATTATTAAAGTATTTACTAATCAATTAGTTGTTACGTTGCATACGCCATCATGTTATCAAATTTGGCTGACTCTTTGACTCCAATAAACATAATTTAAATTAGCAGTCTTGAATATCACTTAATAAAATGCTCGCCTCTTAACGGTTCTCAAACTACTAAACCTTATAAGGAGGCTTTGAATTTATGTCTCTTTGAAAAGGATATGAATATTACAATTTAGGGTTTATTTTTTCGATTATGTGGTTATTAATTGGATAAAAAGAGGAAAAAATTCAATTTTTAATAAACCAAACTATGTTTCTATTTTTCTGTATTTATTACAAAATAGGTGAAAATATATTTCCTGATTAATTGAAAATTAAGAAAGTTTTGGCCATTTTTAGACTCATTTTGGCCTATAATTTATTTCTGGGAGAGAACTACATTTTTGTGCAAGATGGCGTTCCACATGAGAGTTGTGTCACAATAACGCAGAGGACACGTGTCGGTGGTGTTGCTATTTATAAGCTAAAAATGAGTTTTGTCTGTAATAAATGGGAAGATTTGACTGAACTCGAATCCGCGTGCTAACAAACAGTGGATATGTTCATATCGCGAAAAATGTCATTCAAGACACGGCACTGGTTCTCGTCTCCTTCTCGTTCTTCTTTTATTGTGGTCAGTGTCCAGTTTAATGCTGCTTTACTGCCACTGCGACTTTGGTTAGCTTACTGATCCCACATTAGGGGGTAGCCATTGTACGTATGTGTATAATAACGTAGACCCAACTAATCCATTATTAAATTAGCTGCCACCTATCTTAGTAATTGATTTTAATTGATTTTAATCGATTTTATCGATTAGTTGTTGCAGCCCTAGCCTTGATGAATGAGATTTGGGAAACTGGTAGGAGATACCTGGAGATACCTTGCAGGAGATATAAAACCAAAATCTTTCCAGCTGGTAGAAGAGAATTTAGAAGTAGCTCAAAATAAATTGAAGTTCATATGAAATACAGCATGAAGACAACCTTAGTGGACATTCTAATGAACAGGTGCAGTACACTTAAAAGAAACTACACCCGCTTCACGTCACTGCCATATTTGTCCAGATAAACCCAGCATATTAAATAACCATCTTGAGAGAGTGACGTTGGATGCTAGCAGCTGGCACACAAAATGAAAGATCTTTCCTGGAGGAAACGTACATTATGAAATGAGCTCTAATGGAGTGAAATACAAAAGTAGAAAAAGAAATCAGTGACGCACCAAATGCCCGTGCGAGGTTCAAATCCAGACCTATACACTCACAGCAAGCTGGCTGGCAGCAATCACACATAATGGAATGGACAGATGTAGCCATCGCAGCTTCTCATGATTAAATTGAAATGTCACCCTCCCTAATGAGTAGTGATAAGATTATTCGCCTGCCCTCCCCTTCAGTTATAAGCTTCACAAACTGTTTATCCATAATCAGAATACTTGTTACTGCTGTCAGATTTGATTCATAGTAGTGCCTCCCAACATAGCACATTTAATTCTGCATTTACAGGGTGACTTGGGAGGCTTGCCAATTATGTTTTACTGCAATTAAAACTACTGAGGTGAAAACACAGGCATAATGGTTCACGCAACATTGTGTTGACAAATTAGCGAGAGAAAAAAATGCGGCTTTGGGTTATTACATACAAGGTCTAAACAAGCACTTGTTTAATATGAACCCCCATTTAGCGTGTAGATTTATCACTGCAGTTTTATGATCAGCAAACTCCTAGATTCCCATGATCAGCAGTGGGGCATCTAGTGTGATCGTTTTGTCACAACACAGAATTATAATAATATGACTGCAACTATCTGTGAAATGGAAAACATCTTCATTCATAACTTCCATATGAATTGTAAAATTTATCACATCATCACAATTCTGTCAGGATAACTAGTGATGGAACCAACTGAAACTCTCACCATTACAGAAAACTCAGAGTGAAAGCATCAAAACATAGAATTCCAAATGAAGGACAGAAAAATAAATAAATAACAGCAAAGGTCAGACTAGCACTAATTTATGAGGTCACCGAATCAAGAAATCCCACAAAAACAACAACCAACCAACACTGTTAAGAGCTTGTGGTAGAGCTGGTGCACTGGACTTGTTTAAATCCAGAATATATCAGCTATTCATAAGAAGTAAATATGAATATCGGAGGTGAGCAACTGCAGTGATAAACACACCCTAGAGGCATATTACAGCATTGCATTTAATCAAGTTGTCCAACAGTGGCTAACAACGGAAGTACCACAATGGCTGGCTAGTGAGAACAACAGTAATTCATTCATTCATTCATTCATTCATTCATTCATTATCCGAACTGCTTAACCCCAACTGGGATCGCGGGGGTACCGGAGCCTATCCCGGGAACTTACGGGCGCAAGGCGGGGACCAACCCTGGGCAGGCGCCAACACGCCGCAGGGCACACACACTCACATACCCACCTTACGGGGGGCAATTAAGAGTCACCAATTAACCCATACTGCATGCCTTTGAACTGTGGGGGAAAACCAGAGCATTCGGAGAAAACCCACGTGAACACGGGGAGAGCATGCAAACTCCACACAGAAAGGCCCTACGGCCGTCCCCGGGTTTCGAGCCCAGGACCTTCTCACTGTGATGCGAATACGTTGCCACTTCTTGGTCCATTGTCATTAATCGACTTGGAGAATCAGCTAAAGCAGTGATGTTGCAACCAGAGGGCTGCGGACCACCCCTGCTTTAGCAGGTCCATGGAGACATTTCCAGATGTTTTGTGCATCTTTGATGCAATCATCAAAAAATAACAGAAAGAAATCAATCAAATATACAGATTTTAAGCATTTAATACTACCCTTTGAGATTCTTACATCAGTAGATAATATTCTCAGCAAGATCTGATAATATAATTTAAAGCAACAGATGCATAAGTCTTTACTACTATGATTGCAGGGTAATTGGTTAATTAACGTAATTATTTGACTCACTCAAATATTTTTCATTAATAAATAATAAAGCAGTTCTGTGCATTTACATTCTGTTGTGCTCCTTACCCCATTACTGTTCATTCATTTTTAGCCCCATTAAGTTTTAGAGCTAGATTGTGAGCTTTATGAGCCCAATTAGATTGAGGAGTTCCTCATGACAAGAAAGAGCTTTAACAGGCAGATCACTCACCGTACTCGCTGTCGTAGAACATGATGAACTTGTGCCACTGTAGCTCGGACACCAGCGTCAGCGTGACGTCGCTAAGGCGCACTGGCGGGCGCGCAGCCAGCGTGTAGCGCTCCCCATCCGGACTCGGGTTGAAGTGGCACTCGGCGCGTGGCGTGCCATCTCCGTTGCGCTGTATGAACAGGTGCGGGATGTGCATGGCGTCGGTGAGAGACTGCAAAGCGCTGGCCGCCGCGCAGCCCGTGGACGAGACCAAGGCCAGGATCCCCTGATTCATCAACTCGCAGGCTGGACACAGAGAGAGGGTAGTGGGAGGAAAGGAGAGAGTTCAGACAAAGAGGAGGGGAAGATAAACAAGTGCATCTGCGCTCTTAACCGGAGAGACTTCCACTCCCTAATTATAGGGACAATCTCCCTAGAGCAACTCAGGGCTAAGGGTCTTGCTCATATATAAGATGACTGTAAGATTGGGAATCATATATGAGAGAGAGAGAGAGAGAGAGAGAGAGACTCTAGCATCGGTAAGACCGCTACAGTGTACAAATGGCATTCAACTATTGGAACTAAGTTCTCATTTAGCAATGCGCCAGCCCCCACCACCTGAGGAGTTGGACATGGTCGATGCTAAAAAGATGAATAGGCTCAGTTTGTGCATTTCAAGCTGCAGGAAGGTTTCCCTTTAGGTGTCCATGTGCTGCATTCAAGATGACAATAAACGCTCCAAAAAACCAACCTATTATAGGTGTCTAACGAGTTTCGATCCACAGCTAACAATCATTTAAACACGTTGTTGCATATACACGGTTCCTTAAGTAGGTTACCACTAAACCTAAATGAAATGAGTAAACTATTGGGATAATATAATTTATTACAGATATCCTTGCAAACACGCTTACTGGAAACTTCTCTAATATATGAGGAATGTATGACAATATGGACTACATAGAGAATGAACAATTATTTGTCTTACTGTGTTTAATAGATATGGAAGAGGATTAGGGCCACTAAAAACAAAAAAAGGGTCATAGCTTATTCTGAGAATAAAGTCACAATTCTGATTTTAATCTCACAATTCTGACTTTAATCTCACAATTCTGACTTTTTTCTCACAGTTCTGACTTTAATCTCACAATTCTGACATTTTTCTCACAATTCTGACTTTAATCTCACAATTCTGATTTTTCTCACAATTCTGACTTTAATCTCTCAATTCTGACATTGTTCTCACAATTCTGACTTTTTTCCTCACAATTCTGACTTTAATCCCACAATTCTGACTTTTTTCCTCACAATTCTGACTTTAATCTCACAATTCTGACTTTTTTCTCACAGTTCTGACTTTAATCTCACAATTCTGACTTTTTTCCTCACAATTCTGACTTTAATCTCACAATTCTGACTTTTTTCTTTTGAGATTAATTGTGAGATTAAAGTCAGAATTGTGACTTTATTCTCAGAATAAGCTATGACCCTTTTTTGTTGTTTTTAGTGGCCCTAATCCTCTTCCGTATATAGAACTACTGTCGGACAAAACCGGGTAATTTTATTCACGCCCGAGTTTCCGAGTAAAACTCAGACACACAGTCAATTCAGTCTGTCTCACAGCGACCCGAGAGCCTAAATAAAAACCAAGCAAAAATAAGTTCCACCACAGAGTCTCTGCCACATCAGTGCTATTACAGTAAAAAGGATTTTGACTTGTCAGTGAGGGACTCAAACCACGATGTAGGCAAAGTAAGCTACTAAGGGAATCCCTACCATGCGTTTAATTTACATTACTTACAAACAAATAAAAAGGAAGCGAGGAACAGGCAGTGCTTTTGCCATGTTGTACCAGCATCGCCTTTTTAAAAATGTTTTAGTCACTAAACAGTGGAAATCACAGTCAATTTGCTAATAACCACGTGCGCCAATTAGCGCTGGATTACGTGAGGCTTTGTGCTAAATTGGTAAGTGTTTTGTTGTAATGTGCTTCATTTATGACTGAAAACCAACCTTTAACAATGCAACTACGACAAATTGGGTTCCCCAGCGTCCTTGAAGGAGCTCAGAGAGGCTGCTTGTGACAGCACATCCTGACGTGCTGGATGGAGTACGTGAAGTCACGACAGTCGGACTCGACTAAACAGGCGTCGTTAAGGAAGTAAAAACTGTAAAGCACACGTCCGTTACGCTACTGCGAGTTATTTCGACGGACTTCATTAGGTTACAGATGTCGAGAAGAGCCTTCATGCTGTCTTTGACATGTTATTCGAAAGTTTAAGGTGTAATTACGGGGATTTTGCGGAGTGTCCGTGTGAAACGCGCGACGCAGGCGTAGTCACGCACACTAGTGATGTGTCGGTCGCGAACGAAACGGCTCTTAGAGCCGGCTCTTTGAAGTGAACGATCGGAGTCGGCTCCTGCTCCTTTGTTGTTGTTGTTTTTTCTTTCTATTTTTTTCTGTTCAAGCCGCACGTAATTGGTCAACTACAATGTAGAAAGAATAAAACTTTTTTGTATGTCATTTTTATTGACCATCACAGTCCGCAGGTTGTTTTGTTTTGAAAAACACCTTCATCTGTGACTCATAGATGGCGGCAAGGAAACTCACTTGGTGAACAGGTTACATATATGCAGGGACAACACCTTTCACTGTAAATAGTTAAAAGTTAATAAATATTTCGCATACAATGGGGGATTGGATCTTTTTGTCAACGATGGCAATTGTTTTTGTACTTTAAAATGTATTTGTTGTAGCCCTCTGTTCCATGTTCAGTATAATAAGCCACATAAACAATAAACATTCGATATAATGTATGTTTTGTATATTAGTAATTTTACATTTTACATTATCTTTGGTAATAAAATAATTTAATCAACAAAAAAAATCTGTGGAGCCACTTGGGAGCCGAATGTGTCGGCTCTTTTTTGTGAGCCGAGCCAGAAGAACCGGGTCTCTTAAAAGAGCCGAAATTCCCATCACTAACGCACACAGCGGCGAATCTCGCGACATTACGCGACAATCCCTGGGGTCGATCCAAGTCTGGGGTCGAGATCTTCATCAGCTGCAAAATAAAAGCATACTGTACTATACTGCATGTTGTTGAATGTGTCCACTAAGTAGTGACCAATTCTTGACAGTCTCGGACTTGGCCGTATTTGTACTCGGTCTTATCATGGACTCGGGCAAAGAGGACTCGGGGTTTTATTTGGAGACAAGCCGAGACCACAACTCTGAGAATATTACTATTAAAATTCTTTGACAGACGCAAGCGTTTTGCATTGTTTATTAGTTAGTTGTTTAATAACGCCACAGTCCTTTTAATTTACAGAAGCCATACACATACCGTCAGAATCACAGGATTTTGAACTTACCGGACAAAATATTAACTCTTCTGTATGTGAAATTATTTTTGAGTAATTCCGTGCAAAAAAACTTAAGTAAGTGAGCAAAACCCCATATATTCGCGATGTAAACACACGTTAGCGCTCATAACTCTCATATGGAACACCATCATTGGCAAAAATGTAGTTATCTTCCAAAAAGTCCAAAAGCAGCTCATTTTCTATGCCAAAACGAGTCCAAAACGGCTCAAAATTACCCAAAACGTAAGCATTTCATCGCTTGATCAAAAATATGTTCCCATTTTAATAATATTAGACAGTAGTCAATAGGGAAAATATATATAGAAACATGCATTATTTGTGGTCAAACAGTGTTATGTTCCACTTTGCATGTTTCACTTATTTGTCATGTGGTGTCTCGCCCCGCCCTGGTCTTGATCTGGGCCCCTCAGAGTCTTGGTCTTGTCTGGGTCTCGACACACTTTGGTCTTAGTCTTGTCTTATTTTATCTTGTCCAGCAAGATTGCACCTTGTTGCTTTCTTTTGGCTCATACTTTCGCTATCATGTGTGCCAGAAATAACTACATCAATATTGCCGTGTTGTTGTCATAATTTATTTTGCATTCTTTAAGTGCAAGAGTGCAAGTGCTTACTTAACTGCATTATAACGTTCTCTTTTTTTCTACCTCATATTGTGATTCAGGTTGTTAATGCCCAGACAAATGATAAACAAAAGCACCTGTTCCCTAAGTGCATACAGCTCATAATAACATTGTGACTTCCAACTCAACCTTTCAATTAAGAAGTGGTAAGAAGGATGTTTTTGAAAATCCAAAAGGTATTTGTATGATATTTGACTGCTAAAATTATAAAAAGATAAAGATTCTGTGATAGGAGAATTACTTTTATAGCTACAAAAGACCACAAAGTTACAGAGGTGAGCGTACTGTGCATTGTGGGCAAGACCACATTTGCAGAAAAATATATCAACACCTTATAATTGGCACTGTAAGAAATAATTAATTCCTCATTCTTCATTCTTCATTAATTCTTCATTCTTTCACCAGTAAAAGACAATCTGAGGGCCACTCAGGACAACACATTAAAGGGAACCGCAAGAGTTTCCGCTTATTTGCCAATCAGTGTGGCAAAAATGACACAAGAAATAAAGTAAATGTTGTGATCTGCTTTCCTCAAAGTGCTAAGTCTTGGTTGCATGCTGACTAGTTCTATTTGATGTAAAACAAAGTGGCTGGTGATAAATTGACTCATTTATACGATTCATTTATACAGATTACAGATCAATTAAAACTGTACAACACATGAAAAGAGTCAGCCAGGTCAACATGCAGGCCATTATTACTTTTGCATGTAATAACTTTAGACCTTAATACAGCGTAACATGGACTCAATGTTGGCTTGACACACAGGAACGAATGCTATTTATGATATCGGAGCTACGTCTACTTAAAGTCCCTTTCTCTGCATCAATACACAGATGAGAACCATGACAGAAATATAAAATGGCCTTTATGTTTTTGATTATGTTCATAAGAGTAAAGTTTTAGAAGTCCAAAAAAATAACAATTGTATAAAATCCTTAAAGCGCACTGCCACATCTTTAGATATCAATAAAGAAATTTCATCACGTATCATGGCACCATCTGCAACCACACATTTAATACTGTCTCATGAGCAATACGAAACAGTGACTGGTTTAATCAGAAATAACATAATATTTTCTGGTTAATGTCAGCAGATGAATTATTAGCCCACACCAGCTTGTAGAGCAGCAGAAAGCCCCATGAAGCAGCACAAGTGCTAATAAAGTCAAAAATAGACCTCCGGTTGAAAAATGCACCCAACAAGCTGCAGTAATTCAGCACAATGGCTGCAGATCCGCGTGTCCCCGGAGACAGAAAGCTATTGCGTGTTCAATTTCAGTTGAACTGGCGAGTTGATAGAACTCTGGAAAAAAACATCTAAGTACACAACCTGAGAAAAGAACTGAAGCAGGTTGATGCATTACAAAACACCCCACACAACCTGCACCTCCCGGAAAACCAGACGGCGAAAGGAAAGTAAACTGATGAGCGTCGTAACACTGCAGTGTTTCAGATAAGCCAGTGGGAAGCTCATTTCACTGTGAACTCGCTTCAGACCGGGCTTCATCTATTAAACATCTGGGATTACGTAACATATTCAATAATTTACCTTAATCTATCAGTTTAACAGTCCACTTATTTGTTCATGCATAGTTAAAGAATAACACACATTTTCTGACATTAACTTTTTGTCTTCGGTGTGCTTCTGAATGTCAACTTAGTTCACAACATTTCTTAAAATATGCATTTAACACAATAAATGTAGCATAACTAAAAACACTGAAAACTACGCCATTGCAGTTTAACAGCATAATACAATATGTTTAAACTAAACATTCTGTTTAAAATTTAAAAATGAATAAATTCACCATGTGCCCTGCGGTGTGTTGGTGCACGCCCAGGGCTGGTCCCCGCCTTGCGCCCGTAAGTTCCTAGGATAGGCTCCGGTCCCCCCACAACCCCGACTGGGATTCAGCGGTTCAGAAAATGAATGTATGAATGAATAAATTCAAAATGTTCCTATGTTTATGTCTTTTTATTAATTGTAATTGGGAAGTAATTAACTTTTAACATGTGTGTTGCCTACATCAAAAGTTCTATACTCCCACAACCAGTATTTTATTAGTCTATTATTGAGAAAAAATGTATTTGGCAGAATTTTCAATAATATAAATGCTAATTGATTATTTTGGCTTCAGTACAGGAGCGTATGAGTTCACAATTAAGATAAGTGCTGGAGAAAATGATGTGTGTATGTGGACAACATTGGAGAGAGCGAGAATGATAGTTCTTTAATTCCCTGCAGTCCACTGCTCTGCATTAGCCAGCGTTGGTGGGATTTAGGTTTTGGGGGAGGCGCAGGATCGTTGGCTGCATGGCAGCATCAGTCAACACGACAACTTCCTGTAAGTGCTCTCGGAGAAGCGAGCGAAGCAGCGCCACTTCACCTGCCAACGCGGTTCCAATGCCAAATCCACTAAGAAACCATGAGTCATCAGTGGCATCTTCAACACCTCCCTCACTAAGTAAATAAACATTACCTTCATCCATAAAGGCAACTGACTTTATTATTTGGCCGCAGCTAAATCCCCACGCTGCGATGAATCCGTCGGATCATAAAGGGTGGGGGGGTGTTGTGGGGGTGGGGGGAGAATGTCTCATGTTTATCTGTGTTCTACACAGTTCACAATTAACACAGGCGTGTTTGAGTCTTCCCTCACGGGAGTGGGGGCTAAGATACAGACGTAAGCCAATTACAAACTACCTCGTAGCTCCAGAGAGACTACAATCCATCTCTTAGTATGTGCAGTTGGTGTACACTCATACACGCTGGACCTAAACTAACCAGTGGTCAAGAGATTAGAGAGACTGAACAATTATACATAACCAAAGAGTTGGTAACCAAAGCGTAACGGTTAGGAAGTTGGCCCCCGTGATTGGAAGGTCGCCGGTTCAAGTCCTGGACTATTTAAGGTGCTCATGAGCAAGGTACCATTCCCAAACACTGCTCCCTGGGCACTGCCCATGTCAGCTGCCCACTGATCCTTCACGGACGAGTTAAATGCAGAGGTCACATTTGGTTGTGGTGCACTAATCACAATGACAAATAATCACTAACGAAAATATTTCAGTAGTAATACTTATTGGCCCATACTTTTAAACTGCCATCCCTGACTTGATTAATGTGTTACTCTAAGGATCAGTGATGAATTAAAAATCACACAGGCCATTCACCCACACATCGGAACTGCAGAGTCATCCGAGATCGCCTTTCATAAAACAGCGTGTCGCATTTGTAACTTCTGCCTCTCTGGGTGTTGGAACTGCACCAAGCACCGTTGCTCCAAAGCCCTGAACGGGGAGACGATTCGCGTCAGCAACTGACAGGCACACAAACAGCATCAATTAATCAACGATCCGTAATTCATCTGTACAAACATCAGTATGAAAAGGAGGCATGACAAAAGGCTTAGAGCCACTCTGCCGAGAGATAAGAGGCTGGGAGGAAAAAAAGAATGTGGTATAATGCTCTTAAGACAAATTATATAAGCACCGCTTTTGGGCCCGATTCACGCTCGCAAATTGATGTTTTCATTTGCCTTTTTCATGATTGTGGAGAAGAGAGACGGCGCTGACAGGAGCAAACACATGAATACTAATCCACAAGGCGGGGGGATGAGCGGAATCGCAATGCAGCTACGCGACAGGCTCTGGAAAACGATCTAGCCTGGGAACGTTTCTAATTTCTTCAGTACCTAATATCAGTGAAGTGCTACACAGGCAGATTTGCAGAAACACTGAGCCGGTGTGGGTGGGTTTGCTGTGTGTGGTATCGAAATGCAAATAGGAGTGTGCAAAACAGCTGATAACTGTAGGGTTATCAAAGTTGGGCACTTATGTAAGTGTGATTTTAAAACCATTTATTTAGCGCAGATCTGGACTGCGATGTCACGCTGAAGAGATGTAACACAGAGAAAGAGGGTACCATACTGGGGTGCGTTTCCCAAAAGTATGGTTGCTAACATATTGCTAACTACGTTAGCAACACTATGTTAGCTGCTATTGTACACTATGCACAACTATGCTTTTGGGACCGTTTCCAAGTCCTGCTGCTCGGGTGCTGCCGAAAAACTGTCCACTGCTCTTTCATGGATGGGTCAAATGTAGAGGTCACAGTTCATCGTGTGCTGTGCTGTGGTGAGTTCACAATGACAAAAAAAATCACTCACCTACTTAATTAGCATATTAACTAATTAACTAATTGGCCTTCTACATTTGTAAAACGGCTAATTGCTTCATCAAGATCCCTTGCGTCAGTGATTCATACATTCCTGGTTTAAAAAGTCAGCCTTCACTCAAAAAAATGAACAAGGAAGGTTGTGCACTTTACTTACTATATTTATATTCAGTTTACTTACAATAATTGTGTTTGTTGACTTGAAATGTTTTTTTCTATTAAGGTCCACGTAATTATGTCTCAAATTTGTTTTCAAGTTTCATAATTACATTTTGTGGAACCTGTTGACAAGAAAAAATTAATTAAAGTCAAGGTTTCATTATTTTTGAGTGTTTGGATGCTATGAATGACAAATCATTGTGAATGAATGAAGGAATGAATGGGTGTAACCTCGCCACTCAGAGCTCAGAATCGACGGGTCTCGCTGCAGGGGGTCTCGGCGTATCATGTACTTGAGACAGCAACATCACTCGAGACGGGAAGCCTTCCCTGCAGGATTTAAATGGCTTTAATCAATCAGAGCTGAGGGGCTGTGGAGAGGGCAGAGCGTTGGCCGTAATCACGCCTGCTGTGATGAACAGAAAGGAGGGCAAACTCACTCGTTTCCGGTTGTGGGCTAAAATCCCTCTTTTAGACACGAGGTAGAGCAATGCTGAAAAGGACAAGCTCGAAGCTGACAACGTCGGAACGAGCAGCTCTCCAACTCTGTAGCGATATTTCTGTTTTATTGTGCGAGCTCACAGGCTCACGGAGGAATTACACACAATTAACAGTAATTGGCCCACGTCGGAAAACAAACCGTGCGTTCACACACACCGCCGTGCTCGTCTGCAGGAGGCTACAAAGGCAAAACTCTCAACTGAAGGAGACGCTAGCCGTCTTTAAGGCCAAAAAATAACGAGTTTGGTTCATTTTTCACGGTTAACACCTCTTGATTCTGGACATGTCATAAATCCAACTGATCGAATTTCTATCGCGTGAAAGGCAGTGACATTTCAATAAAGCCGCACATATCCGGAGCGAGTAATTGTGGCCTGGGAGAATTTGAGAAAATACGCAGCCATTCAATCCCAAGGAACAGCGTTTTTTGGCGATCCGGAATGAGAGAGGCAGCGTATGGATGTGCGAGGGCCTGCGTAGGCTGCGATCTCTGAGTCACAGCCAGTCCAAAACAACCTCCCTATTAGTCATAAGCTTCATCTCTCCCAAACCCTCATCATCTACGGTAAAAAACACCAGGCGGCGAGTAGAATCCAGGGGTTGGAAGAAACAAATTACAGATGCTATTACAACATTGCTATAATTAAGTAATTGTTGGGGGGTACAGTCCATTTTTAAGTCTGTAATTTTACTTGTACTTCGAATAAATCAAAGTAATGTACTTCACTGCTTTATATATTTTATTACTGAGTACTAATATTTAAACCGTGTCCAAAGTCTGAGGTCGGATTTTAAACGGTCCACACCATCTGTCTTAATATGTATGGTGTTATATTGTGCCACAATTCTGCCAAAAGTCTATGCACTTAGCTCTGCCTGTGCTCGAAGTGCTGCGCCCTCACTCGACTCACACTCGCTCGACTTGGCGCTGTGGTAGAACTGTCACAACTATGGCGTTATTTTTGTGCCAAAACTCTGAGCGTGCAGTGGACGTTTGGCAAGCAAAATATCTCGTCTTTAAAGGCTCAACTACCTGCGCTTGACTCTGCCTTTCTAATTTCACCACATTCATGTACTATTTTTAATATTATCTTTCCCCAGAATGCTTTTAAACTCTCTGATTAAGAAAATGGAATTTACAATGAATCAGCTGTTTGTAGTTATTGCTATGTGTTGGTAACTTCAGCCAGTATCCTCATCTACTGTAACTGTATCTGTTAACGTTCCCTAAATCTTTTAGTTTTGCAGGAACTATACCTCTAACATCTGATTATTTCAACATCTTGGATCTGTATTTACTGCTTAAGAGTTGAGTGCATAAAGTCAAGAGATATTGCCTGCAAAAGTTGCACAGTTCCAATTTTGTTAATTTGTTAATTAACTTACATTTTAAGTGATCAGCCTATTTTTCCTACTAAATGTGTTTCCGGGAAACCTACATTTTTCTGTGTTTGAAGATTAAAGCTGATTAAAAACAAGGAAATAAACATTACATTTCTTCATAATTCTGAAATATTGGCAGCAAATTTTTCTAAATTACAAATTTGTTCATAAGCCTCGGCAGATATAAACATGAAAAACATTGGATACTGGCATCAGTCTTTAATTCCCATATCGTGCATCCCTACTACATATATATATATATATATAATATATATATATATATATAGGTATATATATATTATATATACAGTATATATATATAGGACACCTCACTAAATCTTACATTTTTTATTACGAAATATCAACATATCAATATTAATATATTAACAATTTATTTAACAAATGAAATGAACTAAAATGCCAATTCATGAGGAATACGTTAGGACACCCTCAGATTCATTCATATTTAACATGTCTAACATGTACACTCAGGTGAACAACATCAGGTTAAAAAGATTAGAACATTCTTACAGAGCATTTTGGTGGAAACTCTCTCATTTGAACCTCAGACATTTAATTTGGTTTGCTCTTGATTGTTGAAATGAGTGCCTTCACCATGGTGAGCTCTCTGAAGCCTTCAGAATGACAGCTGTTGATGAGTCTGGAAAAGGATCTCGAGACGTTTGAATCAGCTGTTCTACTGTCCGGAAGATAATCTACAAGTGGAGAACTTTTAAAATAACTGCCAACATGAGCAGGTCACTCCGTCCAAGCAGGTTCAGCCCAAGAGCAGACCACAAGATGCTGAAAGAAGTCTCCAAATCTCCTAACATGTCATCATGGGTCATAGAGAAGGCTCTCACCACAGCTGATGTCCAGGTAGATGCATCTACCATCAGATAGAGACTGTATATGAGTGATTTACATTGGAAGTGTGCAAGAAGCAAACGCTTGCTGTCAAATAAACATCAGGGCAAGACTGCAGTTTACCAGAGGACACCTAGACAAAGACCAGCACTTTTAGAACAACATGCTCTGGACAGATGAATATAACACTGAATTATGTGGACACAGTACAGGACATATGAGAAAGTAGTGAATGTTGAATGACAAGATGCATGTGATGGATTGAAATGAACAAAGATGAGATGAAGCGACACCGTACAGAGAAGGAGTCAATAAAAAGGGGGAGATATCACACAGCAGTTACAACACTGAGAAGAAATCACACAGAGGAAGAGAAGGACACAGTAAGTGCCAGTGTTCATCAGACGTAGGGAACAACATGCGTAGACACATGCCTTTAAGACTGACCACAAAAAGAGCAAAAGATACCGAAAGAGGCTTACAGGGGAGACAGCAAACAAGAAGCCATAAAATCACTCCCTCACAAAGTGGAGAGAAGACGACATCACAAAAATAAGAGGAAGGGGGGAAAAGAAGAAAGGGAAATACAGAATAATAAGTGAGCCACACGTATGAGATACCGGAGGTACAGAGAGGTAAAAAGAAGGAGTAAAATCAAACAGAAACCATAAGGGGAAAGTATAAAGAGAGAGAGACGATATCACACAGATAAAGTGATAACACCCAGAAGAGACAGCATGCAGGGGAAGTGGCAGTGCCATGAAGATTAAGAGATGCGATATAGAAAAGAAAGTGTAACGAGAAAAATTAAAAAGAGTTGGTATCATACAGATTAATAAAATGAAAGTGAGTGATTATTGGTCATTGTGAACACACCACAGCACAGCACACAGTGCACCACAACCAAATGTGACCTCTGCAGTTAACCTAGCAGTGGGCAGCTAACAAGCGCCAGGGGAGCAGTGCTCGGGGACGGTACTTCGCTCATGAGTACTTCAGTGGTAACTTTACCGGTCCTGGATTCGAACCTGTGACCTTCTGATCACGGGGTGAACACCCTACCGTTACGCCACCAACTGCCCAAAATGATAATCAACAGGAGGGATACCATGCAGAGAAAGAGTTAAAATGTGACCCTCCACGGCAAAACCAGTCGCTTGTCACAAATTTTCAAAATTGAGTTATTATGTTGTCATGAAAGGGCATAAATCAAGCTTCAAAACGATACCTATATGGAATGAATGGGACGACATATGACTGAGATATCAACATTCAAAGGAGTCGGGTTTCTCCTGTCACGCCAAGTGAGAAACGGAGAAATCTGCCTTTGACGTTGACTATCGCCGTAGCACTCACAGACGCTTGGTGCTACGTTTGTATTTACGGTAGCCTACGCTGCATTCACAGCCACACGGATAGCCTACCTGCGTTAGGTTAACTGAACTCGGGAGACGGAGATGGATTCCGGAGAAATATCTTCACGCTAGTCAACCAGTGGATTTACCGTAAATATTGGAGTAGAGCGGTCAAAACACAAACTTTTAACATTCTGCTGGAATTGAATTCCTCACCTCAAGAAAGTCATGTTTTTAGGATGGAAAGGGTAAGTTTTTCAGCCAAATTTATTCACAACAGTACAGTATAGACCTTCCACTGTTTCAAAACACTAAAAACTAAAAATCCAACATTTTACCCCACGCAACATAAACGCTCGTTTTTCTCAGAAACCTCCGTTGCGACAAGCGACTGGTTTTGCCGTTGAGGGTCACAAATGAGATTAGATGATACCAAAGAGAAAAGAAACCATAAGGTGAAAAGGGGGGAAAAAAAGAGTCTATATCATACAGATGAAGTGATAATACAGGGGAGAGATAGCATCCAGGGAAAGAGGTGGAAAGTGACAGTGCCATACAGATTAAGTGATGTCAGACAGACAAGAAACCATGCAGAAGGAACGGCAAGAAAGAGACGGTGTTAAGTGATAATACACAGAAGAGAAGCGGAAAAAACAGGAAAGAAATCACGAAGAGAAAAGGGACTAGAGCGACTGCATCATACTAGTGATAATGTACAGAAGAGGTGAGGTTTCCAAATTCACTTCATATTACTATATTTCATTACGTTACCCATAAGCTGTTAGAAATGCACACTGGTCAAGATAAAACCCCGTTCATAAATTAACTGCAGGACGTCAAAATGCGAGCAAACTGCTAAATATGTCCACCCGGTCAGGGACGAATTTAAACTAGAGTAATATATGATTTTATAGCATAATGATAATAAAATATACTTTTTCAGAAAAGTCTTTTGTCTCTTTCTCAGGAATATCTTTCAGGTAATGGGAAAAGTCTTTTGATAAGAATGAAATAACTGCAAAATTCTCTCCAAAAATCTGTGACACGCCTTCTTCACGTTCCAAATAAAATGTAACAACAACTGTGTCTGGCAAACCTTTAATACGTGTTTAGTCTTTATTTGTTCATCAAGAAATTAAGAAAATAATAAATTAACATTTTTATGAAATTGTATTTTTATGAAACTTAGCCTATTCCGGGAACTACCACCCCTGGGCAGGTGTCAACACACTGCAGCACACACACACACACTCACACAATCACACTCACATTCACACCTTACAGGGCCAATTTAGGGTCGCCAATTAACCTATAGTGCACACCTTTGGACTGTGGGAGGAAACCAGAGCCCCCAGAGGGAGCCTACATGAACACGGGGAGCGCATGCAAACTCCCCACAGAAAGACCCCACGGCCGTCCCCGGGGTTGGAACCCAGGACTTTCTCGCCGTGAGGCGGTAGCGCTGACCACTGTGCCACCAAGTTTCTGAACTCCTCGTTTTTGCCTTTTTCCGTCTATTTGTTCTCCGCCTCGTGTTTTACTCTTTGCTTTGTCCTGTATGATGAAGAGTTTGGCCTTCTCTCTGATGTCACAATTTTGGCTCCTTTATCCTGTTATGGATTTCAATTTATTTGTGGTGTAATAAAATGTGACATAACTTTATAACGTTACAAATGAAATGTATGAACTACACCTTTAATGATTCATTCATCAATGTGCAACTGATCCTTAAAAAATATTAGTAGTAAAAAAGTCTGTTTCTTTTCTTGTTTTTCAGACACACTGAGAATGAATGTATCGATGTTGTACCTTTGTCCCCCGTCAGTCACTTTATCACAGCTGGTGTGAATCAATTGTGACTTTAAAGTGCACGCTCTAAACCTGGATCACACTTACGCTTTTTAACGTTAAAATGAAAACAGCGGCGGTAAATATCATGAATACGTTTTTTCACCTATCAAATTGACACCCACAGCGCTCAACTCACTCAATAAATTAGACTCACAGTTACTCCACGGATGCATGTCCAACAATGCTGACTTCAACCCTGCTGAGTCATTTTAACATGCTGAATGTTAACATCTTTGGCAGCTCTAAACAAAAGTCTCGAAGTTCCTCGGAAAAGACGACGGAAAGCAGTACGGGCCGGAGTTCACCTGGAGTGTGGACAAGCAGCTGTGAAACCACTCAAGACTGGCAATGCACTGTCATATTGAATTATGTATCCAGGTCAGCGGTCGGCTGCAGCGATGGCGACCGCCTTTGCATCTCCAAACTGCAGCACAGAACAGCACGGTGGTAGGAAAGCACATTATTGATTAACCTTGCAGGAAAAAAAGGCTTCTGACGGAAACCTCGATTATTGCCCTTAAAGGTTTGACCCCATCAACAACAGCGTGAGTCATTCTGGGGACAAGGACAAGCTGTTCCACCTTTGGACGGTTCTTACTTTGGACACACTTTATGTTCATGGCGTGAGGTAAGAAGACTGTGATATTGCTGAGTTCCCAAAATAAACATTGTCATCCGAAAACTCTCAAAATAAAAACGTTTTATTGTCCATTTGAAATTTTAACTCATGAAAATCACAATTTAATGTCTACAGAAAATCTGAATTTAACTATAAAAGATCAGACTATACTTTGGACCTGACTGACAACTTGAAGCTTTTTCCAAAAAGCACACACTTTAATAGTCTGTCTGGGCTGCTGGTTTGTACTTGTTTTCCTGTCTCGTAGATGACAGTATTTTATCTGCGTGTATGTGTGTGTTACTGGGTTTCTCGGACGTTCAATAAGACTATACTCTAAAAAAGAATGAATTCTCCTGGAATTTAGGTCGAGCGTGATTTATAAAACTCTATCCCATGAACCCCTTCTGGCACAAAAACCTAATAAAATAAAGTCCTTTATCATTGAACTCAACACCGTAAAGCCAAACACCCCAAAACCCTACATTATAAATCCTTCATACCCTAAAACCGTAAAACATAAAACTCAACATCATAAAACTCCCACAGCACAAAATGTTACAGCTTTAAGTCCTACTCCATTAAACCCAATAGCATGAAGCCAAACACCACAAACCTCTATAACATTAAACCCACCCACCTCAACATTTTATACCACACAGTACCGTGCAGCATAAAAAAGTTACAATAAAAACCAAAAAACGAAATAAATCTCTACATCGTAAAACCCTGTCACATAAAAATCTTTGAGCCCCAAAAACTTACTCTTAACTCATAAAACCCCCCAAACTTTCTAATTCGTAACAGGCAAGGTTAAGCCCATCGATCGGTGGAACAAAAAAGATGAATTTATCTTTAAAACACACAACACTCATTTATGTTTATGGAATTTATCAAACACAACCTGGCAGAGTGACTCACAGCGCCTCCCCGGAGCAATCTGGGGTTGGTAGTGCTGAAGGTAGAAAGTAAGGCTCGAACCCACAACCTTTTGGTCCATAGACTACCACCATCTTAATGATAAATCAAAGCTTTTTAAGATTTGTAAATCTTTTGCTATGAGTTATAATCTTAAATATAAAATCAATACTAATCCCAATCCAGGTTAACAACCAAGTGATTTCTTTACAGCACTATATTCTTTGGAGTGACTGTCATTGTGAACACAGCACAGCACACAGTGCACCCTAATGAAACGCGAGTAGTGACCAGCCAACATGCAGCACCCGGGGGGCAGTGCTTGTGGATGGTACCTTGCTCATGAGCACCTTATTGGTACCTTTATCCGTCCGGCACTTGAACTGGCGACCGTTACGCTACCAACTGTCCCGTTACAGATGCTGAAAAGGAGTGATGAGAATCAACTCAACTATGGACACATCTAACACCAGGATTATAATTATAGATAAATTGATCAGATTTCAAATACTATGCATCCCAGTGTTCTTGGAAACACCGAAGACTGGAAACATAGTCAAAACCCAACGTTTGAATTCTGTAGTAACGAGTGTCACAAGAGTCAAAGACAATAAAGTTGACTTTGACTTTGACTTGACTTTGACAGATCTTCAAGCTCTGCAGAGAAATGAGTCAACAAGCTGCAAAAACAACCCGAAGAATGGGACAAAAGAGAACCTTCTCGTCAAAAGAAGATGCCCAAATCATCTGGTAAATAAATAAATAAATAAATAAATAAATAATAGATATATATTTTAATTACTTTAGTAGTGAAACTTGATTGGATGTCACAGACCAACTCCATTAACCACTGGTTGAAAACCCCTGCTCTAGGCCAAAAAACTATATCATAAAACTCCACATCACGGAACCCTAAACTGCAAAACCTTTGTCCCTAAACCTCGACACCTAACCTTTCGCTGCACTTCTTTTTTGCACTTGACGTTTGCACGACCCTGCGTTGTTGCGCTCAGGATATTCTGTTGACACGTTACACGGTACAAACTACAAGCAGGGATTTGCGATCCCACTGTCTTACATGCATATCATCTTAAAAAACGTGACCCAAATCTGCGAGTATTTAACGATTCCCTCTGAAGTGAGGAGCTACTCCCACAAGGCCCGTGTGCAAAAGCATCCTGGGGAGTTTTCATCTATTTATAAACCACGGCCAGAGCTTACTTACCTTCTCGTGAATAATACATTGCCGCCGTTTATACGATTTTGTGCTGCGTACGTCCAGCGCTTTATGGTTAATTTTCACGTTCTCAAACCAATAGCTTGAGGAAGATTACTTACAATGCATTCATTTTACAGAGAACAGCGACCTGCCTTTATTACAGCAAATAAACAACAGAAGCCAAGAACAAGTACATAAGAGAGCAGAAATTGCTTTTATCCACTTGTAGGCCAAAAAGTACACAACATACATACAGAGTTCACAGCGTAAACACAAGCTAATTACCGTACCACAAGGGGAAGCCATAAAACAAACTATTAAGATGAACTGGGAGAAGTGTTTGGACTTGCACAGCAACGGCCTTAATTATTCATTAGCTCTTATTGTTATCCACATTAACTGTGTTATTTGCTCCTTTAACAATGCTCATGGCCTTAAGTGTGTGTGTGTGTGTGTGTGTGTGTGTTTGCCAAAGATTGCAGTCCATGTGTGACCAGAGGAAGAGCGTTTCCTAATCTCTGCTTCCCACACTCTTAGGCTAAGATCGTAGTGCTCAGTAAGGGAGGGGTTAAGAGCATAGGGTCAGTATAGGAAGGATTAAGAGCATAGGGTCAGTATGGGAGCGATTAAGAGCATAGGGTCAGCAAGGGAGGGGTTAAGAGCATAGGGTCAGTAAGGGAGGGGTTAAGAGCATAGGGTTGGATATTGGACCTCATTCACTAAAGTTTTGTTCAAATTTTTGTGAAAGTCCACATTTTTCTTACATTTGATTTACACATTAAAATAGTTTAAGACGTTTGTAAATTAGTTTAAGACATTTAGTAAATTATACAAGAATTACGAGAACTGAAGAACACCCAACATGCTTGCACAAACAGACGCAATAAAATTAGCATAGGAGTGAACTTCAGCAATTCTGGACTCTGCTTTAACCTGGGAACAAATCTTAAATAAGGAAACATTGATGAACGTCAGAATCTGTGTGAAAAACGCAGCATTTTCCTCTTAAGACCAGCTGCAGAATGAGCCCATTGTGCTCAAAGTGGAAGTCCATAGTTCTCAACATGAGTAGGGATAATATCATAGTTACAAGTGTCAGAAAGTCTTAAAGTACATTGATCAGCATGGTACGGACTTTTAAAAGTTTTAAAAATGCCACTTATTGCAGTTTCTACTGTTACGTTTGCACACTTGTGCATTTTTCCAGTCGCACTACAATGCCACCTTTGAAGGGCTGAAGTTATCGGAAGTCATCAGTTTCCAGTAAAACCAAAAAGCCTTGCAGTGTTTTTGAATCGACTGAAATACCATCCACTAAAGCAAGAAGCTGAACTAATATTACTACACAACCTCTAATTACAGGATATTATGCCTTTAGCACTTATAGCTAGTGTTTAGTCTGCAAATGTAACGTTAGCTTATGCGAATTTACATACTGAGTCTGCATTTTGCTTTAGCCCTTCTGAAACCAGTGTCCCTTTTTGTTCCACTGCACTCTACTATAAATGTACAGTATGTAGTAAATCTTGTCACCCAAGTTCCTGAAGAACAAGGTTAATATTTTGATCACTGTTAGCTGAGATGGATTTATGGGATTAATTTCAGTGCACTGAGCCTCATTCACCAACCTAATTCGTTCTCAAAAAGAAGAAACTCATTCTATAAGTAAAAGTGAGTGATTATTTATCGTTGTAAACGCAGCACAGCACACAGTGCACCACAACCAAATGTGACCTCTGCATTCGACCCGTCCGTCAGTGGGCAGCACCCAGGGAGCAGTGCTTGGGGGCGGTACCTCGCTCAGGAGGACCTCAGAGGTATCTTATCCGGTCATGGGATTCAAACCGACGACCTTCAATCACGAGGTAAACGCCCTAACCGTTATGCACACAACGGTTTGGACACAATACAAATAAGACTGGTGTGCCACTCTGGCTTCTCAATAACATGCAAGGACTCAGCTGCTTGTTTTTTATTGTAACAAAGAGCTCGTAGTCATGCGGAACAGGTTGATTGCTAGCACCCAGACAATCCAAAAGACATAAGTAGTGACCAGGCAAGAGGCTAACAGGTCAGTCGAAGAAAAGGTTAGTCGGTTAACAACAGGGTATCGGAGGCAAAGGAAAAATTTACAGGCATACAGAAAAGGTCAAAAGCAAGTAGAATACTGAGGTGACTAGTCTTGAGAGCTTGAATTGAAAGTAACTTTAGGTTCTTGGAAACATTTCACTCACAAAAAGGTTCAGAATTGAAGAAGACTTTCAAATGAGAAGCGAAACATCCTCAAGAACCTAAAAGAAGTCCAGTCGCCTTTGATTGAAGCTCTCAAGATCTTCATGTCTTGGACGAGTGAGAACCTACGCAGACAGAATGAGGCGGCTAAAATAGGTGAATCCATATATCCCATTTTGTCACCTTATAAAAGCCTATGATTATGAAGCTGGAAGGCTCCAATGGTGTGATGTCTCAAACGGAAGAAAGGTAATTCATGTAGAAGGGTTGTGTGAATATTGTCTCACTGCGCTGTAAAGTTCTAGACATTTCAAGTTATTTCAAGTCTCAATCCAAGTTTCTCAGGATCTGCAAGCAATTCTCGGAAAAACCCGCAGAGCGTGTAGGGCTCGGAGAGAGACCTGTGTCCTCCCCACTCACTTTATTCCCCCCCCACCCCAGTGACAGTCAGAACGAGACGGGAGACTCGCGGCAGTGCTTCATCCGCGGTCCGATCTGGACGGGAGCCGAACAGATGGGAGATCCACGAGCCCGAGTCGGTTACGTCTGCAATCTGCTGGGTCCCGCCACAGGCGAAGCGGTCACAGTCTCCCAGTCATCTGTGTAAAGCACAATCTACATATTGCTCAGCGCGCGTCTCTGCAGTGAGTCTGGTTCGGCGTGGGTTACGCGTAGGCTCCGTATAAGAACAGTATCTGCAACCGGGGAAGAACACTCCTGCACAGCAACTTAGTGTGTGCCTGTTTCTGCAACGCTTATAGGGTTTTCTTCGGTTGTATAATAATATACAACTTAAATGTCTTAACTTTCTTACAAATTTCAACGGGGGCCATTGACTTGCATAGTTATCATTAGTTTTTAAACAGAAAGCTTCATTATACCGTACGCTTAAAAAACATGCTGACACCTAGAGTTATGGACCTGAACAACGTCCAGCATATGCACATTTCAGACTTTGAATGGACATTTGGATTTTTCAGTAACTTGCAGAATTGAGAATGAAAAATCTTGTCGAATGGGGCCTATTGACTAGCTTTTTTGGTGCTATGTGCTTAATTATTCTCAATTTTTCAAACAAAAAGATGAATCACTCATTATGCTTGAGTACATCTTGACTCACTCCTAGAATTACAGAACTGAATAAAGTCCAGCATTTGCATGTTGCAGACTATTAATGAATGCAGCGTGTCATCTGGTAATCTTTTGTATACTTAGACTTACGGTTCTTACGGATTTGACTGTCATAGACGCTAGCGTGGATAACGGCAAAAGGAAAACGAATGGGAGCTTTTAGCAAAGAGTTCCACACAAATGCGGTGATGCAGGCACGCTAGGACGCTCGCGCCGAAACGTGAACCCGCTTGTACTTATACACTCTCGCAAACACGCACACATGCAGACACGTGTACCTCCTCACACAAGCACCCGTGCTCACACACACACACACACACACGTGCATGCATGCAACGACGCACACAATCACACACGGATGCAGGATGCTTGCACAGATGGGCCTGCAGTTTGCGTAGTCAAAAATGGATGCAGATACCAGTGCCAGGAGTGGAAGTAGGTTTGCTTAATTAATAGAGGATATCAAAGTTAAACTGTAATCTTAAAGCTGAATACTTTATCCCTCCGATAAAAGAAGGTGAAGGACATATGATGGAGAGAGAGAGAGAGAGAGAGAGAGAGAGAGAGAGCAAGAGCAGATGGTAGCTGAACTAACAAGTTGCAGAGTCTCAATGCCAAACACTGAGCAAGATATACATTTATGACCCACACATCCATCTCATAAATCTACACAAGCACTAATTGAGAGAGGAATGTGTGAGGAGTGTGTGTGTGAGAGAGAGATCGGTTTGGGTGTTTGAGCACCTAACTGCACCCCCTCCAACAGTGAACATTAGGGCATTGAGCTCACACACACACACACACACACACACAGTCTTGTATTACTATCTTTGTGAGGTTTTTCCATAGACTCCCATAATGACTAAAGTACATAATTTTACAGCTACACCTAATCCTAACCCTAACCTTAACCTCAGTAACAAAAAGCACATCTTTTACCTCTTTTAGTTTCTCAAATAAAACAAGCACATTTTCTATAAAGTCATTTTTCCTCATGGGGACCTCTCAAATGTCCCCACAAGGCCCAAAAAGATTCCCACAATGTGATAAATACATGAACACACACACACACAGATTTTTAAAGAGAACACATTGTGATATTTTCCATATGTGTCTCTGCCGGCTGCTGGGCCTGTGTTATGTTCCACATTAACTCTCTGTCATCTGCATTATCTCTCTGTCAGCTCACATCTGAAAGACGCAGTAAATAGATTCGAATATGACAATGTTTATTTGTCCTCAGTGTCGGCTGTTGTGGCTCTAAGCTCGGCAAACATTCATTACTGAGGCACTGATTGCGTGTGTGTGTGTGTGTGAGTGGACGTGTGTGTGTCTACTAATATCAACAGACGCCGCAATGCTATTGATACAACTTTGCTACTATACAAGCTAGAAAAATGACTCCAGTCATTCGGTCCAAATCACTAATTAGTGGTAAAGGTACCACTGTGGTACTCATGAGAAAGGTACCGTCCCCAAGCACTGCTCCCCGGGCGCTGGCCACGGCTCCTTCACGGATGGGTCAAATGCGGAGCTCACATGTGGTTGTGACCGTGGTGGTATGCTGTGGTCATGTTAAAGGGTTAGGATTTTGCTCAGTCACTAACATAAAAGCCTGGGTGATAGAAAAACGGGGTGAAGTTACTGCTTCAGGATGAGTTTGCAGATGAAAGTTTTTTGCAGACAAAATGAGGCTGCAATAGAAATGCAGTGCAGTAAAAAGTATATCATTTAAATTCAAAGTTTATTCAACTGGGCCAATAGAGAGCGTAATGGTCAGGGAGCTGGGCCCGTGATCAGAAGGTTGAGGGTTCAAATACCGGACCGGTAAAGGTACCACTGAGGTACTCGTGAGCAAGGTACCGTCCCCAAGCACTGCTCCCCGGGTGCTGCCAAAAACACTGCCCACTGCTCCTTCACGGATGGGTCAAATGCAGAAGTTACATGTGGTTGTGGTGCACCGTGTGCTGTGCTGTGGTGTGTTCACAATGACAAACACTCACTTTTGTTCCAACACAAACTGTAGTTGAATAGCTGTTATTATTTAGTGGTTACTAGAACAAGATAACAAGTGTCATAATCTAAACTTTGCAAATATAGACTCCAGTCGTAGAAAAAGTTTAAAAATATATTTTTTTACTGCGAAAACCTGAATATAACTTATCTCTGGATGCATTGCTATAGTACAGGTGGTCCCAAACTTCATCATAACTTGAAAATATTGCTGAGTTTAGACACTGGGCTTTGAAACACCAAAAGCACAGTGTCCGCTCTAACACCGAGACAACTGAACTCTGTTGATCGCTGGCCTACATCCCAGCAGCGTCCCAACGTGCCGGATCGCATATGTTGCTACGTTTGCATGCCACACAACCCTTAAAATGATCATCGTAATATCAAAAACTCAGTTGAACCATCATACATCGTGGACCATCTGCAGTTCAATTGGCTACTGCATTACTAGCCTCTTCTGCTGCCACCTAGTGGTATTAAGATGTAATTGTATTGGACTATAAGTGTGAAAAACAGCCAAAAAAGGTTTTAGGTAACAAAAACTCTTTCAGAATCAGCTGTATCGTTAAACATATCATACATTTTTACACTGTAAAACTCGCCTGTGGACCAAAAGTGGATGGGTTCGAATCCCACCTCCAACACTACCATAACTGGGTCCCTGAGCAGGACCCCTAACGCCAAGTTGCTCTCTCCCTGAAATGAGGAAAAATGAAAGTCACTCTGGAAAAGAGCGTCTGCTAGACGTTGAAAATGTCAATTTCTTTGAGCACAGGCCTAGCGTTTATGCCGGTTATCAGTGGGTTCCAGTTCAAGTTTTGGCAGGGTTCTCCAGCATGGATTTAATTTTCTGACTCTCTGTCTGTCTTCACTGCCACAAAAACAGGCTATAACCTTAATTACGTAATATTAGGTTTAGCAATCTTGTAACGTAAACCTAGCTTTAAACTAATCTCAAATAAGTGGGACACAGCTCTACACTACACTCCACGTAACCCCATCACCTCCCTTTAACCTACAGATTTGACTCACATATAAAGCTGATAAGTCACGGCTCGTGTACACAGACACACTGTTTTTACGCTGCTTTCCATATTTATACATGCAAAAGCTAGACTAATACACTCTGACGCCGTCTCGAGTCTCAACTTTGCATATTTCTTTGATTATACAGCTTCTCCTTTCAACTTTCACTGAATGGCTTAATTATGGAGGAGACACCCTCAAATTTATAACAAATATTCCACCCCTGACTCCCTAACTGTCACGCTATCAACCCCCCCATTCATCCATTCATAATATAATACAGATAATATGATATAATAATATTTTTAACACTTACAAGAACACATTTGATGATTTTAAATGGACATCTGAATATTATACGTTTATTACACACAATATGTGAAATGTGATTATTTTGTCATTGTGAACACTCCACAATTCAGCCAACTGTATACCACAATGAAATCTGACCTCTGACCGCAGCTTTTTGGCAGTGACTGGGGACGGTACCTTGCTCATGAGTATGTCAGTGGCCCGGGATTCGATCCGGCGACCTTCCTATCACGGGGCCAACTTCCTAACCGTTACACTACCAACTGCCCCTTTTTTGTGAACCTGTATACTCCAAGATATACACTCCGTATATTTTATTTATTATATATTCATCTCTATACATCACTGAACTGTTTCTCTGTGAGATTTTTTTGGTTGTCTCAACTTTTTGACTCTTTTTGCTGCTGCCCGTATTGGATTTGTCCGCCCATGTTATTGATATTTGGATTACCGACCTTCCACCTTGTGCTTTCGACTTCTCCTCCTGCCTGTGGATTTTGTTGTACTCTTAGGCTTTACACCTATTGGACGCCTGTTTTTTTGGACATTTTCTGTCTCGGATTTTCACTCGTTTGACAGTCGAATAACTCTGCGGCCGGCTTGTGTTTTCAACGCGGCGATGGTGAGATAACCGCAACACGTATCTCTTCTGTCCGCGTTGTTGAGTTCCATTTTGAACAGACATTTTTAATCATCAGTAAAACGAGAACAAAAAGTTGGAGAAGGAAGAAGCTGAGCGCTGCCTCGAAACGGACTTCACATTCGCAAGGCGAGAGAGGGAGCCACACTCACGCACTACAATAACTAAAATAAAGACACGGCCCAAGGCAAAGCTCAAACCTGGGTGGAATAGTGTGCTCTGACAGATCACGCTCACCGAGGCCCGAGGTGGAAGTCTGACTTTACTTTCCTATTGCCTGAACTGAGTTTTGATGAAGTGAGGGGAAGAAGGCGGCGAGGGATGGCCTACTGCTTTCACCACGTTCCAGCAGGAAGAGTTGCAGATGTACAAGGAAAGAATGTAAGTCTTAAAATAAAAAACAGGTCTGACATGGAAACGTGGAGATAAAAGAGAACAGCAGAACGGGTGTCAAACGGGTATGTCAAAATTAAGTAACATTTGCGTAGTTTATTGTAGGTGTTACCAATTAGCAGTGTCGGGAGTCACTAGAGTTAGCAGCATTTCTACGTTTAAAATGCTGTAGCTTTTCCAGTAGCAATTTTTTAAAATAAACAGCGATGAAGCTGGGCAAGCGCTCTATAGAAATTACTATTACTATTTTTCTCTCTTTACAAGGACAGAATTTTGCACCCAGCAGGTATTTCTGATTGGTGCTGAACTGGCTGAAGTGATGTCTGTGCCCACATGGTGCACGTTCACCGCATCACAGCACATTTTGGGCAGCTGGGAGATGGAGTCAGAGAATAGAGTTCACCTTGGCCAAGAGAGAATTCCTGAGCGTATTGGTCAGAATGCATGGCTCTGACAGGCGAGACGGAGAGAATTTACGCATTTAAGTGTAACATAGGACAGCATCTCTGCAACACAAATCGTGGAAGAAATTAAACGGAAAAAAATGGGAAGACGAAGAAGGAATACTGACGAGAACAAGGTGACTGCTGATACTCAGAATCGCGATATGAAGTCAAGGCAGTAACGGTTTCTAATCACATCGGCCGGTGACAACGTTGTGAAAAGAGTAAGAAGGAATGAAGCCGTCTGACAGGGAAAGTGTCAGTAGCGTAGATTCCCCACAGTGCAACAGTGCATATGTCTTCTGTTCACCCACTGGCCCTGCTGGCTAGTTTCAGTGACTGATAGCAATTGACATCATCCGTCTTTCCCTCCTTCTCTCTCTCCCGCCGGAGCAAGCGCGGCACGCGTGTCTGTGATAGCGTGTGTGTGTTTGGGCCCGGGGTGGCGCGAGCATCCGGCGGAAATAATGATAATCTGCTTCCTGGATGACTTATTCCCACTTTCCGACACCTTTCTGCTCATCACCTCCATCAGGAGGTTCCAACCGCTCGGGCCACGACAAACGAAGGACATACAATATTTCTCACAAACTCGAAAACCTGGTGAGCTCGTCCAAATGAAACTGCCAACCAACTGCCTTTTGTCATTTAAATTTATAGGCTTAAACATTTTGGGCTGGTTTCTTGAACATGGATTAAACCTAGTCTTGGACTAACGGAGATTTACCACTGAGGGCCAGTTTTTCAGTCAAGGATTAAGCCTAGTCCTTCTGAGTTTGAATGGTAAATCTGCATTGGTACTACATCTTAGTCCAAGGCCATGTCCACACGTACACGGGTATTTCTGAAAGCGGAGGTTTTTCTATTAGTTTTGGCCTTTCGTCCACACGTAAACAGCGTTTTGGGTCAGTGAAAACTCCAGCCAAAGTGGTGATTTTTGAAAACTCTGTTTCTGCGTTTAGGTGTGGACAAGAAAAACGAAGATTTTGAGAAACGGAGCATTTTGCGTCTCACCGTGCGCCACTCATATGACATCACAGCATGCGCCGTGTCTACATTAGGTTTTCATCTACAATGTGAGGAATGCTTTTGACAGCGCCTTTTTGCGATTGTGGGTTGGATGGAGATATTTTTGAAAACGTGCTCGTGTGGAAGTGATTTTTGAAAGAAATGAAAACGGAAAATCTCCGTTTTCAGAAACACCCGTGTACGTGTGGATTTGGCCCAAGACTAGGCTTAATCCATGAACAAGAAACCAGCCCTATAAGTCAAAGTTAGTCTAGGACTAGGCTTAAGAATGTACTTGAACTGAATGCACAGGGAAATACAGAACCTCTTAATTAAAAACTGGTATCGGAATCGAAATATTGATGTAGACTGATGTATCGTTACACCGCTAATGCCATATCTTGGACTTTGTGTTTTTACTTATTCTGGCTAATAACCAGTGAACCTATAATCCCATCTCTGTCCTGTATAAAATATAAAATGACCACTGTGGCGGTCGAGTTAACCGTAGCGACTCCATGCGACTTATCTTTCTTTTTAAAGCTTTTCATACGAACTTGACTCATAATCCAAACAGATTTCAAGAAGAAGCAGCCCGTCATCTACGCCACGGCAGCCGAACTGAATTCATTATTCTAATAAACTGCCGAGCACGACACAGTGCATCTGTTTGCCCCACAGCTTCCTGGAAATTCATTACAGACCAGCATTAGCATAACACGCAAATGTCATTACGAATACAAAAGCCTCCACCACTTACGAGTCCTAAATTTCAACCGGCGTCTACGAAGCTGCCGAACGAGAGCGCATGCTGACAATCAGTCTGGAGATTTTACCAGAAACGGGTCCACTTTAAAACAAACGGAATGATGGATAAAGCTGGAGGTGCGTCTGCATCGAAAAAAACACCGCAGGGACGGCAAAATCTCCAGGCAGTTCATAGTGAAAAAAAGAAGTGGGAGAGGAGAGCATCCCAAATGGTCTAGATGGCGCGATGGGGTGGGATGGCGGAAGTATGTTTTTGCTAGACTAGAGCGAGGGCAATTCTTCAGGGAAATGTGGCGAGAATGGGCCCGGTGGTGTGTGAACCTGCACTCTCGAGCTAATTAAAGAGCGCTGAAAGAATTCAATTAAAGCTAATAATAATTAATATTTCTAACGTGCAGCCGCGCGGAACCTTCACCAACATCCGCTTTGCAGATGGTTCTTTTTTATTCGTTATGATAACAAAAAACATCTGGGTGTTTCTGGGAAGCACTAGTCCTGGGCAATATGGGCTGAAATGAATATCACAATTAATTTAATATTTTGGAAGGGTTTATTTTTGGTTGTTTTTTGCTATCATAAGCATATATACATATATAATGCCATGGGCAAGATTTCGTCGATTAGAGTTTTTCGTTTTTCGTTTATTATGAATAATTGCCCAGCTGTAGGCAGCATACACGTCGGTACGTTCCGTCCTCTCACCTGAAGAGAACAACCCGATCTTCTTTAATGGCCCCCGGAGTGTCCGATACGAGTGTCCTCTCCTTTCCTCGCCTTGTAATAATTACAGGAGTTTTGATAAATGTATTTATTTCCCCCCTTCTGGCCTTAATGGACTTGATAATAGACACGGTTGGCTTGGCGACCATTAGCGGGCGGGTTTGCAATGTCGGAGGGCACAGGAACGGGCATTTAAAGTAGAAAGAAAGTGCATCACCGAGCCTCTATCTATTTTCTCCCCTTTCCTCCAGGTACACTAGATTTGGGGCTAATGAATCCCACTTTCCGCTCTTTAAAACTCTCGGTGCGGCAGAAACTCACGCAGCACATCTGGCTAATGTGCTCGCGTCTGGGTTAGGCCTAATGCGTGAGTCATTACAAAGCAGTAAATAACATAAAGGCTTTGTTGAGACTTAAAATAAAGGAGGGGAGGGTAAAATGCTCCGGAGAAGCGTTTCAAGTTACCCGTTGCTTTGCAAAAAACCCGCAGCTTCAAAGCCAGATCCACACACACCAGGGCTTTTGTGCATAAGCCATCAAAACTGCAGGCTGAAGCACGGAGCGCTGCACGTATTTCAGTACAAGCGATGGCTTATTTAAAGGGGCCTTCTTTTAAAGATGTTGCGAAAACTCAATTCAATTCATTTTCAAAAACTTCCCATAAACACCTTGGCAATGAACTAGAGGCCTAACAGTTACTACACTGGATATATGTATATCCAGTATATATATAGACATATATTCCGCCACTGTTGGGCTTTTAATGGGGCATGAAACGCTCCGATGAGTTTTTTGTAGAGTAACAAATACGCCTCACCTGGGATGGGGGATAAACAGGGATTTCTCCCGGTTTGACGAAAGTAACAGCCGGTAAACAACACAAAATGTGCTACAGATGTCTACTTGCAGCACTGCAGCACACAAAACTCTATTATCACAGTAAGGGCCGAGCTTTTATTCCAACCATTTATTCCCAGCGAAACATTTAATGTATATGAATGTATTTTTCTTATGCCACAGTTTCTACAAGGCGCCTGCTGTGATTGAACGCTACTCTAGTTCCAAGTGGCTGTAAGTGAGTGGAAGTTGAAGAACTTTCACATAATAATCCATTAAATCACCGGTTTTCGTTGTAGCTCTTTTGGGTGAAGTGTATGTGGCCAATGCGGGTGCTGTTCATACTCCTCACCACCAGGGACACTCATGACCACACAGAGATCTCTGCTTCCAGTTGACCAACATATTTAAGAACACAGTTTCTTTCAGTCTTTTCCAGGTATTGCGGCCTTGTTGCATAACGAGCCGTCTCTAGATCTTCTGTGACTCAGACTGTACTCCTGGTTCTAGATTTTTGTCTAGTCTTTGATCGTTTACAAGCGTTTTTGAGACTTGGACTTTTTGTATGGAGTCAGAATAGTGCCATATGTGACCCTCCACGTTACGTGGGGTAAAATTTTGCATTTTTAGTTTTTAGTGTTTTGAAACAGTGGAAGGTCTATACTGTACTGTTGTGAATAAATTTGGCTGGAAAACTTCCCCTTTCCATCCTAAAAACGTGACTTTCTTGAGGTGAGGAATTCAATTCCAGCAGAATGTTAAAAGTTTGTGTTTTGACCGCTCTACTTCAATATTTACGCTAAATCCACTGGTTGACTAGCGTGAAGATATTTCTCCGGAATCCATCTCCGTCTCCCGAGTTCAGTTAACCTAACGCAGGTAGGCTATCCGTGTGGCTGTGAATGCAGCGTAGGCTAGCGTAAATGCAAACGTAGCCGCGACCGCACCAAGCGTCTGTGAGTGCTACGGCGATAGTCAACTTCAAAGGCAGATTTCTCCGTTTCTCACTTGGCGTGACAGGAGAAACCCGACTCCTTTGAATGTTGATATCTCAGTCATATGTCGTCCCATTCATTCCATATAGGTATCGCTTTGAAGCTTGATTTATACCCTTTCATGAAAACACAATAACTCAATTTTGAAAATTTGCGACAAGCGACTGGTTTTGCTGTGGAGGGTCACGTACAATATATATGGCACTATTCTGACTTCATATTTTTGGAACCTATTTGTTTCAAGTGTTTGCTGGCGCTCTTGTGACCGTCGGTTTGCAGAGTCCAAGGTTACTATTAGGAAATGAGTGCTAAATTAGAACTAAAATCAGCTACACTACTAACTACTTGTTCTGTGGTTCATCTGTAGCAAAGCTACTTCTGAAATGTTATAGTTTTTCCAGTAACTATTTTTTGGATGATCAGGTCATCTTCACCTCAATTCTAGTGATGTGTCCCACTAATTTTTCATTCATACTGGTGTTTATATCCCTATGTTTTGGACGCACATAAACGAATGTTGCCAGAGCATTTGTTCTCTTTCTTTCTGAGGATGCCTTTTGCGTTAGCGTTGTGGAATTTCTAAAATGCGGCCTCTAATACTTGTCCTTTTCTGTGCTATCTGACCAGGTTTCCCGTCCCTGTTTCTTTCTTTTATTATTATTGACACTGTCCTTTCAGCACTGCCAGTCTGCTCAACACGTAGGCCTCTGGCAAGATTTGTTACAGAAAGTTTGCAGCAAACAGTATCAGGTTCTCTGTGATGGAAGTGCATTTTCAGAACAACACATCTAGGGCTGTAAATCACAAGTGACGTGACGACAGAATATTATATCGATTGAGTGGACAGCGATATCACGTCTCTAGATGTCACAAAGTCTCTCGAATGTGACACGATATCATATGCTGATTTAACACAGTCACTTTCACTCATATCAAATCATAAAAAAAGCGATTTTCATTTGGAATCGTACTGTGATCACTGAACCAATATATCAGTTTAGATCGATGTATCGTTACACCCCTACTTACGTCGGAGATTTTTGTGTGTGTGTTTTTTGCTGCTTTGTAAAAACTGTCACGACTAATAGCATCACAATTAATGATGATATTACCCATAATCCTTCACCACCTTAAATCCTCTTTTAAATAACATTGTTTACACCGCTCACACTCGCCCCCACCTTGATCATTAACACATATGGCTGGACATAACGGTCTCTAATTGCCCAAATGTTTCCGGGTTAAAGGGTCATGTGTCCCATAAAGCTTAATGGAGTGTGGTTTTTTTTTGTGCCTCAACTCTTTAATTGTCGGCAGCTCCACTTTTGAAACATTTTTTCACTTCCGTAATGGGTGAAACTCAAATTTGCAGTTTAACGTGGCGGCAAATGGCACTTAGTGGCGTCTTATTAAAAAGTTGAGCCCCGGTGACTTTAATTTGCTCACGGGTGGCCAGCAACAGATGCGCCGGGGACGTAAGCGTGGGAATCGGAACGTCTCTCGGGCACAAAAAGCTATCAGTAATCCATCGGAGCCCACAACGAGAAGCCCACAAATCTCCCAGGGAACAACAACAAAAAAGCAATATTGTGAGTTTGATCATATGCAGATTCAGCTACATTTTGCAGTGTATATCTTTGTCTAACTATTAGCTGTTTTCTTGTCTTGGAGCACGGAGCAGTGATTCAGAAACAGAAGGATAATGCAAAACAAACAGAACAAAACTTTTAGGTTTAAAATGCATGTGTGTTATAGATTTACAACAGTATAGCAGGACTGCAACTAACCATTATTTTGTAAATCGATTAATCTGCCGCTTATTTATTCGATTAATCGATTATTAATCAGATTAATAAAGAATCTTGAATCTTGGAATCTTGAGATACAAAGAAAAATAATTATTTCATCTCCAGCCTTTTTAAATAAACCAAACTGTCTCTTTCTACTTTCCCATATGTATTTTTTACTCTCTAACATTATAAAATGGGAAAATAAAAATCTGATTAATTGAAAATGAAGAAATGCTGAAGTTTTGTCCATTTGTAGCAATTTGGACTCATTTTGGCCTTAAACTGATTTTTGACTGATTTCTGGAAGAGAACTACAGTACATTTTTGTGCAAGTTGGCGTTCCACATGAGCGTCGCGTCACAATAACACGTAAATATCAAGTAAATGCCTGTATTGTGAGTAGAACCTGGTTGTTGTTATTTATCAGCTATAAATGAGTTGTGTCTGTAATAAATGTAAAGATTTGACCGAACTGGACGCTTTAGTGAATGACTTCCCTGAGAGTCGTGTTCTAACGCACGTGTTTACATGGTGAAAAATGTCATTCATGTGTTTCTATACATTATTTCAGTTTTTGTGACGCCAGACACAGCACTGGTTCTCGTCTCCTTCTTATTCTTCTTTTATGGCGGTCGGTGTCCAGTTTAATGCTGCCACTGCGACTGTGGTTAGCTTCCTGCTCCCACATTAGGGAGTAGCCACTGTACGTATTTGTATAATAACCTAGACCCAACTCATCCATTATTAAATTAGCTGCCAACTATCTTAATAATCGATTTTAACCGCTTTAATCAATCAGTTGTTGCAGCCCTACAGTATAGTATATGACTTATGAAAATACATTAGTCATTCTCAGTTGTTCAAATGTGAGGCACAAACCTCATTGCTATACCATGAGAGAGATTTGAGACTGGCATAAAGTTTTTGGAAAATTAACCTTAACAACCCTGAAAAAAACCCTGCAATATAACGTAGGGAAACAACGGTAAATTTACAGCAACAGGTTTAACGCTGCTCCGCTTGTCGCTACCAGCAACAGAGTCGCCAGTCAATGATTATGAAACGAGGCTCACGGTCTGTTCCCGGGAGGCACACTTCCAGATGTGACTTACATATTAAAAAGCTAGCAATTATAAAAGCGTAATAACTTGGGCGTCGATAGCGACGGAAACGCGGCCGCGTAACGAGGCGCTGCTTATCGACCGCTTATAAAGCACCCTCGTGACACTGTAGCAACACGCATGACGGCGGAGATCTGAATTCTACGTTACTGATAACAAAAACAATGAAGAAATATAATCACACAGCGATAGACATGTGTAATTAAAATAGACGACCGGCAAATGTTGGGACATGCATGCTGATTTTAATTCTCTACTTCTAGCTCGGAGTTTATATTTTATAGTTTATTTACGGATGTATATTCTATGTGCCTTCTTTGAACTCTGTAGAAATTAGAGCCACGTCGTCTCGTCTTCCTCGCACTTCCTCCAATCAGGTCCATTTCACCAGGATACTGAGCCTGGGGTTGCTTTTTATGTGTCGCTCGTTGCGTTGGGTTTCACACACGTTTTCTCCTCGTTATTCCTTACACCTGTTGCTTGTTCTCACTCGTTAATGGTCTTCATTCGTTTAGTTTACGCCCCCTTTTGTTTTTACTTTCATCACTATAAAGCCAGTCTTTGTCTATTCACCATGAGGCTTACCATGGTGTTTATGTTCCAGAATTTTCACCCTGAGGAGCTCCTCAAGGAAGTGTGCTCAGCCCTCCGCTCTACACACTCTCCACTGCGATTGTGGAGCTACTTTATCAAGGAACTCCATCGTCACGGTGGTGCTGGGCCTCATCCCCTACAGCGATGAGGCAGGCTACAAGGAGGAGGTAGAGAACTTGACATCGTGGGGCCAGGAGAACTGCCTCCAACTTAACGTCAGGAAGACCATGAAATTGGTGTAAATGTTTAAATGAATCAACAGTTATCTCAGCGTTTCAACGCAGTTTACATTTACAGCAGCAATAGGATAGAAACAGATATTTACTGCAGTTAAATTTCCATCTGCTATTTAAGATATGGTGTTAGTTTTGTTTACCATGACAACAGTTGCCAGGGGAAGAAAGCGCACGCGCAGAGAAACTGTGCGGAAATCTGAAAACACGGCGACAAGCCGAAAGCGTTCGACTGTGTGACTGCACTTTACTAAAAATCGACACAGACAGCGCGACATGCAACGTTTACTACGCAAAATGCAGAACTGGGGCTAGCACTCTATGGAACTCTATGGAACACGTTACAATGTTTACATGAAATAGGAACGAACACGGAAGTGTCCGATGACGCTTTTCGTAACTTAGCAACAGCATGCGCCAAGAAAGCACTCTGGAAGTGAATTCTGACCGCTCTCAGCGCCAAAAAAACATGTTTGGTGGACACAGGC